>SNQJ01S0100239.1:11505-34898 GCA_010110895.2 Picea sitchensis | reverse complement strand
ACTTTACTTTATCATTTAAATAATGATTTCTTCTTTTAGGTCACTTTGACTTCTTTGACCTTAGGGGCTTCAGGCCTTCATATGTGGGGTCCTCCAACTTCGTAAGGCCATAACTCTCAAACTGTGAGGAGTTATGTGACATTCCTCATACCAACGGAAATGGCATGTCAAGCACTATCCATCTAAGATAGTTTCACCAACAATTTCCTTGATCTTCATCTCATTATTCCACATACAAGCATGGGTCCTCCAACCACAAAGCGTCTTCTCATGAGGGATTTCACCATAAGGGGACCACTTTGGAGTTCATCCATTTGTACTTCTTATTAATCATGACAAGACAATAATGAGTCATCAAACTATGCATAATATATCAAAGAATCTATCTTCATCATGTATCAATGACAACTCATTGATCCATCTTCACCTATGCATCTTAATCCATCTTCATAGATTGGTTTCCACTTGACATATATCATTCTTATCAAGGACAATACATATACATTGTTCATCAATCATCAATCAATCAATCTTTTGACATCAATCAATCACTTGACATCAATCAATCAAACCATTGGCAGCAATGACATCTAATTCTTCTTCTTTCAAATCTTCTTCATGATCATATTCCACTAAATATTTGCTACTTTATTTTATCTTTCCACCATCTGTCTAATTCAAATATTGATTGTTCCCTTTCCAATAATCCTGGTTGAGTTGTCATTCCAAAATGAAATTGATCCATCTCTTTCCTTTTTTAATGTCAGAAAACTATCTTTATCATATGTCATGTGCTTTGAGTATCCACTGTCAACATACCATCCACGTTTCTTGTGTTGAGCTTACAGAGCAAGATTGAATTCTTCAATGTTGAATTGATCCTGCTTTCTTATCCATATCCTTTGTGGTTCTTGATTATGACTATTGATATTCTTCTTTGGTTCCTTTCGAGGAAAAATGAGTCTGCAATCTCTCTATATATGTCCAAATTTGTTGCACTTGTAGCATTCTACCTCATAACTTAATGATCCAAATCCATTGTAGCTTCTCCTTTGTGCTTCATGAGATATTCTTGGATAACTATTTCTTGTATAGCTCTCATCATTGCTTCTGTTCCTGGTATTGGCCCTACAATTCACATCTTTGTGCCCAAAATTATAGCATGAATAACATGAACCAAGAAAAATAGTTTGATACCTGTGAGTGGAATATATTCTGAATGGTTCCACTCTTCTGAATCCTTCTTCTTCTTGAGGTATTTCTATAACTGGTTGTTGCTGATATTGACTTCAGAATATTCTAGGTGGTGCAGTGTTTCTATAATATTACCCTTGAGTTTTCCTGTCTTCTTCTTTCGGGGGACCTCTCACATCTTCTACATAGCTTATTGCTTCTATTTCTTGTTCTGTCGTTTTGGAGCTTGAACCTTTCTTTGTCTATGTTTGAATGTATCCCAGTCCAGTTCTGTCATAGTAAGGACTTTGACTATTAATGATATTATCCAATATCTTGGTGTTGTTTGGCTGCATGTCCTTCTTCTTAAGATATTTTCTTAGAGTGAATATCTCATCTTCCAAGCCTTCAATGGTCATGTCTCTTTCTTCTAATTTCCCTCTAAGTGATTCTTTAATCCTCTTGTCTTCTTCTTCCTAGAGTTTTAGATTCATGATTTTCTTCTCGACTTCTTTGGAGTTCTGAGATTCTTCTTTCTTTGTTAGTTCTTCCTAGATTGAATTTTTTTTCTTCTTTTCTCTTTTGATAACTTTTATGGCACTCAACAATTCTTCTTTGTAATAGACTTCTGCCTCTTCATATTCTTCTTTTGATTTTTCTTCATCGAAGTCTTCTATCTCCATGAATAGTACCCTTTTTGTATCACTATCATTGACTTCATCTTCGTCTGATGAGGAACTATATTCCTTGGTACAAAGGATTTTCTTGAAAAAATTACTATAAGGTGCATGTTATAGTAGTATTACTAGGGGCCGATATAAAGTTAGTGTGATTAAACCCCACCAAGTTATTAGAAACTAGGAGATGGAGGAGGTGAGTTGCATGTGTTAAGTTATATACCTGGAGACTGGTGCAACTCGTTATAAAATAATAATATTAAATCTTAGTTAATTATAATATAAAATATTATTATTAGTTTTCCATCGGAACATTGGAGCTCGGGGAATTGGTAAGAAGGCATGTTTGGTAGGTAATACACTTGAGGTAAAGTAAACTCTCAGTATTTACCGTGCTAGTGAAATAGATTAATAAAAAATGTCATTGCGTGGGGTGTTAAATTAATCAGGATTAATTAACAATAATGTGGATTAAATAAATAAAATCCTAAGGCATGGTATTATAATGTAATGATTAATTAACCTAATAAGAATTTAAGGATGGAAAGTGCTGCAAACCAGTCTGATGACATGTAACCCTTCCACGCCACATAATTTCCATGTATACTGACACGTAGCTACCTCGTGTGATGCCAAGTCAACTACCGTGTGGCAGTGTATGGGCTTGTTACTCTTAGTAAAATCGTTAAAGGGACATAACTTTTGATTTAGAGTCTAGGATCAAGGTAAGTTTTGATATCGTTAGAAAGAACCTAACTAAACAAAATACAATGGTACCCTCCAAAAGAGGTTTCGATATGGATAGGAAATAAAAATTTTGGTACCCCACCACTTTAAGAGAACCTAAGGGGTGGGTAGGTTACATACTAGTGGATGAATGTTTGGTCGAATCTACATATTTGGATCCACATGACTAGTGTTGATATTTAGAGCACCATTTTTAGCTTCCTATTGAGTCCCAGTATATTCAAAGGGGAGTTCACATGAGCAATTGGACATGGGACCCTGGTTTATAGTGGATCTTGTACTACTTCAACATGGTGGCTAACACTTCTACATGGGTGGCTAACACTTCTACATGGGACCCTGGTTCTTGAACCTATTTCAATATTATGGTCCACACTGATCCATGGGACCTTGGTATATTTTTGTACTCCCTCATAACAAGCATTGAGGACAATGGTTTCATAATGGGGATGGAATGTAGTGTACATAGGGGAATAATATGGGGTACCTAGAGAGGTACCCAAGTTGAATAATAGTAGATAAGTATTGTTATGGATAAATGCCACTTTTAATAAATAATGCCTAGTTTGAATACAATAAATGTAAAAGGACTTAATAGTAGGTTCTTCCTCTAGAATGATCTTAGGTGGTTTGTAGCACTATATAAATGGGTTCAAGCAATGTAATGGGAAAGTTGAGAAATACTGTATTTGGAGCGTGTATCTCATTCGAAGGTTTCCCCCTCGAAGAATCAAGTGAACATGAGTAGATCCCTTCCTTAATAGGATCTATTGTATGGTGTTTCTCTACCGTAAGGATTTTGATAATAAAGAGTGGATTTTCCTACATTCTTCTTGGATCTATTGTATGTGATTTTTTGTTATATGGTCTTTGGTACTTAACAATTTGACCAATATTCTCATCTTGTGGGAGCCCAATTTTATTGGTATAGAACAAGGACAAGACATTGTGACCTTGTATTGATGATAGATCCTTGAACAAAATCACTTTCAAGAAATGATACCCAATCCCTCAAATTAACGATCTTCTTGACTATCTTAAGGGTGCCAAATTATTTCCTAATACCAATTTGAATTTAACTTACCACCAGGTCTATTGAAAAAATATATGGATGGATGACCACATTCAAGACTAACAAAATCCATTTTGAGTGGTTGGTCATGCCTTTTGGCTTGACTAATACTATGGAAACATTCACGAGGATGATGAATGATATATTATGGTTGTTCACAAACTCTTTTATGGTCATATATTTGGATGAAATCCTTATCTTCAATATAAATTAGGAATAACATTTAGAACACATTCAACAAATATTTAGCAGCCTATGGAAAAACAAGTTATATGCCAATCTAGAGAAATTCTCACTTGACATGAAAATAATTCAGTATCTAGGATACATCGTGGATGAATATGGAGAGCATGTGGACCCAACCAAGATCCAATTCATTCATGATTGGCCAGCCCCAATGAATCTAACAGATATTTGTAGCTTCTTGGCCCTTGCCAACTTCTACCGTAGGTTCACATTGAGATGATCTCATATTGGTTGGCCCTTAATGTAAGTGAACAAGGGTAGAGATAAATAAAAAAATTCCTCATATGAGTCATAATAGAAAGAATTTGACGATATGAAATGTTACCTCTTATTATCACTAGTAACCACTCTTCCAGACTTGCAACAACCATTTGATATTGAGAACGATGCCTTTTTCTAAGAAATTGATGCAGTACACACTCAACTTGGACATATAGTGGCCTATCACAGTGAGAAAATGTAATGCTTTTCACAAGTATCTCATCGTATGACAAGGAGATGTCATCCATTATGTAGGCATGTTGATAGTGGAAACATTATATTATGGGAAAGGAAACAATCATCCACATTGGTCACAAACCCCTAAAATTCATGCAAACATAGAGAAAGTTACAAAATGATCATCATCATAAGTAGTCCACATACTTGCAACAACTCCACTTGAACATTAAGTACAAGAAGGGAATCACAAACCATATTTTAGACTACCTCAACCAATCCTTTTTTGTGGCTCTAGCCAAAGTTATTAACTCCAGTGGACACAAGACCTCTAAGTGGCCATAATAGTATGGCAATGACCCTAATTTTTCTACTACATATCAGACACTGGGCATAGGTAAACAAGTTCCAAAATTTCACCTCCAAGATGCACTTTTGTGATATCTAGGACATATTTGTGTTCCTTCAAGTGGGTGTGAAAATATAACTTGGGAGGCACATTACAGTCAAGTGGAAGGGCACTTTAGGGTTTAGAGGACAATAGAAGTACTTTAGAATTATTTCTATTGTCTAAAACTTCAATATAGCATCAGTAGGTATATCATATCACACACTCGTTATTCCATCACTAAACCTTCCATTAAGAAGTAGGGGCTATACACCCCTCTACCTATCCTAGACAAGCCTTGTGAGTTATTCTCCATGGATTTCATTTTAGTTTTTCCCTCCACCAAGCATGGAAACGCTTTTTTCTTTATGGTTGTCAATCAATTCTCTAAGATGGCCATTTTGGCACTGTGCAAGACGACTATCATGGTAGAAGCCACTACTAAGCTTTTCTTTTAGCATGCTTAGCTTCATTTTTGATACCATGGGTCATTATTTCAAATAGGGATAGTAGTTTCCTTAGTAATTTTTGATCCATCCTGTGGTCTCTAATGGACACCAAGATGACGAGATCGACTTCTTTCCACGCACAAACAGATGGGAAAATGAAGGTGGTAAACATAATGATTGTGCATATTCATGACATGTATAACTCGAACCATCCACATAAATCCTATGAAAACATTCCATATTTTTTACATAATTACAACATTGTTATAAAAGGGACCTCCATATCTCTTTTTTCCATAGAGATTTTCAAGTGTGCTTGGGGTTCTAGACATTGGTCCCTATTGATGTATCTCTTCCCATTGAATCCACATAGGAAGATTCCTGCCATTCTTAGATCAGGGTAGATATAGAAACCAAATTTGTTGAATGGATCTAGCACATCCAACAATAGCTTCATGATGTCCTGTAGAAAGCCAATGACAATTACAAGCAATGACATGACCAACATTGAGTTCCACACAAGTTCAAGGTTGGTGACAAGGTGTTGTTGCATTTATAGAAAGAGTGTTAGATAGGCCCAAATAAGAATCTCATACCACTTAGATACTATCCCAAATGTTGTGGGTGAGAATTATTTTGAATTGAGTATCCCCCCTTTCCTTGGATTACACCTAGTATTTATTGTGGAGGTGCTTCAACCATATTTTCCACCTCAAAGATGGATAAGCTATTGACATTTATAGAAATCAACCTTTAATGCATTGAGAAATATATAGTGTATTGGATCATGGACACCAATATGAAGGTAACACTCCATCAAAACATACAACTCTATCTAGTTGTCAAAGAAAAACAACTGCTTCACCAAGGCAAGTGGATTACTAGGAGTCAGATTCAATAGACATTTCACCATCCAATGGCTAAAATTAATCTAATAGGAACCATTTCTTCCTAATGGGAGTTTATTGATATATGCGAATATCACTGGCCAACCACCTCTTCCACTAACTCGGAACAATTCCCCATCTTGGTATTTTTTCTATAGTTTTTTAGGTCATGAACTTCCACTGCATTTTTGAAGCCCTAAACAATGTTTTTTGTCCCTGCATTGGATTAGGGTTACCATGGAATTCCTAATCAATGATTGGAAATTTTCTTCTCATTAATATCTTTCTAATGGGCTACTATGCGCCACAAATGGAATTTGTATGCAGAAGTTACATCCTCAAGAAGTTGATGTACCAACTAGTCTCCTTGGGACCCACATTCCTTTAACCACTTCATTTCCTAGAGTTAGGGTTTTGTATCTTTAGGGGTTTCTTCTCTTATGTTTATTAATTTATGTTAAAAGGTCATTTCAGCCTTATGTAATGGGATTGCCTATGAATGAGCATAGATGATACCTCTCTCTTAACGGATAAGCTACCAGTATTCTAACTAGTTTGTATTTCTTTCCATTTCACAGTGTTTTTTTATTTCATTTATTAATAGAATTTGGTTATCACTACATTACTATGCTCTCTACAATATTTATCTATTTGTGTGTCCATTCATATTCCCACGTTTTATTTCATTCTCTATACAATCCAGATCAATCCATTTAGATGCATGCAAAAGGTTGGTATAAACATTCCCAAACAATGTCTATGCCAACATCACCTACATTTTCTAATGGGATTGGTTATTTCTACATGGCATCACCTACATTTTATGTTATGTTTTGAATTCATGCATGACATTATCATGTTATCTCATTTCTATGTTTTTTTTCTCATTCTCTTTATCCTTGTCTTGCATTGCATTTCTAATGGATTGAGTGTTTGAATACCCTCAATCTCCCTAATATTCAAACAAGTGTAGTCCCCCCTCACTTTGCACTTTTGAAATACCCACACTATATATTTTGTTGTAATATTAACATAAGTTTTGTGAAATAAACAATAATAAAAAAAAACCTTGTTAGAAGTTAATACCTCAATCAAATAACTATACTTAGTACACTAGGGCATTCATGAAGGGTTTAATAAACTTCAAAGTAAATTCTTTGAAACACCATCTTCAACTCTCAATCAAGATCAAAATAAACTATTAATAGTTTTTTTATTTTAAATAAATAATTCTAACTATTTTTAAAGTCTAAATAAAATAACATATTCATAGATATTTAAAAACTTTACATTAAACAATTGTGAAAATTAAATATTCATTAATATCCCAACAATTCTATTAATAAAATTATAACTAAATGATAGATAAACAATGATTTTTAAGTAAAATTAATAAGAATTTTAATTATTATTTTCTTAATTTAGCTAATAAAATTATATTAAAACATAAAATAAATAAACATAAAGTATGCGATATATATATATTTTAAATTTAATTAATAAATTATAATAAAACAAAAAAAATTATGAACTATAATCCCATTGTTTCCTATTACCTAAAGGGAGTTTATTGATATAGACATATATTATTGGCCACCCACTTTTTTCATTGACTTAGAAAAAGAAAAATTCTTCATATTGGTTGTTTTTCTATAGTTTTTTAGGTCACAAATTTTCAATGCATTTTTGAGGCCATAAACAATGATTTTTGGCCCTGCATTGGATTAGGGTTACCATGGCATTCCTAATGCTTGATTGAAAATTTTATTCTCATTAATATCTTTCTAGTGGGATATTATGGGCCACAAATGGAGTTTGTATGCAACATTTGCAGCCCCTAGAAGTTAATGTATCAACTAAATTCCTTGGGATCCACATTCCTCTTAAATTGAGATATTTAAATTGTCTTAAGTGGAACTTAACCTATATGATATACATGTCTCTAAACCACTAAGGTGTCTCATTTGGCCAAGAAAGTCTTACTATTGTTGCAAATTTAATGTACAGCCATTAAGGCTGCAGAAAAATAATCATAACTTTTGATTTTACTCTCTTATCGACCGTCAAGATTTTCTAAGAGTTTTCCAACATAATCTACTATTCCTAACGCATATTTTGGGTAGAGTTTTTGCAAGTTTGGGTATTGATTTTTATACTATAAAAGCTTCTTTGCTACAACCATAAAGATGCAAATATATCTCTGCAATACGTGTCTATAACAACCTTACATTGATGTTAAATTCTGTGGTTTTATACTTGAGTTGTACTTGTGTTTAGTATCTTATCTCTTGCATCATTTTTTAGACTTTTAACATCTTGTTTAGTAGCTCTATCATTTCTTTGCTAATACACATCTTAGTTTGACTGTTGCAAATAGGGACAACAAGCTTAGATTTCTTGTCCACTTAACATATAGCTTGCATAATTGGCTTGTCTTGTGTCTTGGGCATGTACAATCACTTTTTTGTAGGTACTCAAAGACTTGGAAACCCTAAGTTACCCTCAAGACTCGTTATCAAGCCTTCTTCCACTTAGCAACTTGACCTATAGGGGAATCCATTCATAAGTTTGATTTTCCATCTCATTTCCCCCTAGGGTCACCTGAGATTCCCCCCTTGATGTGATCACTTCACCTCTGAAGTGACAAGAATACTTATCTGAGGTGACAATGGGTAGGTATTCTCCCAATTCTTGACATCTTGTGGTTTGGGTCGAGCTTTTCCCAACCTACAATTTGCGCGATAACAAGGACCACATAGGAAGCTCATACCACTTATATGCCATCACAAAGGTTGTGGGTGAGAATTATTTTGAATTGAGAATCCCTCCTTTCCTTGGCTTGCACCTAGTATTTATTGTGGAGGTGCTTCAACCATATTTTCCACCTCAGAGATGGCTAAGCATTTGCCCCATATAGAACTAAACCTTTAATGCATTGAGAAAGATATAGTGGATTGGACCATGGGCACCAAGATGAAGGGAACACTCCATAAAAACATACAACTCTATTGATTTTTCAAAGAAAAACAACTACTTCACCAAGGCAAGTCGTTTACTAGGAGTCAGATTCAATAGAATTTTCTCCACCCAATGGATAAAATTAATGTAATAGGGACCATTTCTTTCTAAGAAGAGTTGATTGATATAGGCGAATATCATTGGCTACCAACCTCTTCCACTAACTCGGAACAATTCCCCATCTTGGTATTTTTTCTATAGTTTTTTAGGTCATGAACTTCCACTGCATTTTTGAGGCCCTAAACAATGTTTTTTGTCCCTGCATTGGATTAGCGTTACAATGACATTCCTAATCCTTGATTGAAAATTTTAAGCTCATGAATATCTTTCTAATGGGATATTATGCACCACAAATGGAATTTATATGCATAATTTGTATCCCCAATAAGTTGATGTATCATCTAGTCTCCTTGGGACCCGCATTCCTTTAACCACTTCATTTCCTAGGGTTAGGGTTTTGGATATTTAGGGGTTTCTTCTCTTAGGTTTATTAATTTATGTTAAAAGGTCATTTGAGCCTCATGTAATGGGATTGCTTATGAATGAGCATAAATGATACCTCTCTTAAGGGATAAGCTACCACTATTCTAACTATTTTTCCCCAATAAACAACTTCTTCACCAGGGCAAGGGGCTCACTAGGAGTCAGATTCAATATAAGTTTCCCCATCCCATGAATAAAGTTAATGTAATAGGGACCATTGCTTCCTAATGGGAGTTGATTAATATAGGTGAATATCATTGGCCACCCACCTCTTCCACAAACTCAGAATAATTCCCCATCTTAGTATTTTTTGAGGCCCCAAACAACATTTTTTGGCCTTGCATTGGATTAGGGTTACCATGGCATTTCTAATCCTTGAAAATTTTCTTCTCATTAATATCTTTTTAATGGGCTATTATGCGCCACAAATGGAATTTGAATGCATAAGTTATAGCCTCGAGAACTTAATGTATCAACTAGTCTCCTTGGGACCTGCATTCCTTTAACCACTTCATTTCCTACAGTTATGGCTTTGGATCTTTAGGGGTTTCTTCTCTTAGGTTTATTAATTTATGTTAAAAGTTCATTTCAACCTCATGTGATGGGATTGCTTATGAAAAATTATTTTAAAGTAAAACTAATAAGAATTTTATTTATTATTTTCTTAATTTAGTTAATAAAATTATATTAAAACATATAATATATATAGATATAGATATAGATATTTAATTTAGTTAATAAAATTATAATAAAACATAAAATTTTATTGTGTTGATCAATATAGGAGATATTATTGGCCACCCATCTTTTAAACAATTCCTTATTTTGGTAGTTTTTCTATAGTTTTTTAGTTCATAAATTTCTATTGCATTTTTTAGGCCCTAAACAATGTTTTTGGGCCTTGGATTAGGGTTATCATGGCATTCCTAATGTTTGATTGAAAATTTTCTTCTCATTAATATATTTCCAATAAAATATTATGCACCACTAATGAAATTTGTATACAAAATTGCAACCCCTAAAAGTTGACCTATCAACTAAACTCATTAGGATTCAAAAAAATTAATAATATTTTAATTATTATTTTCTTAATTTAATTATTAAAATGATATTAAAATATATAATAAATTAAAAAAAAAGAAAAATTCATTATAAATTATTTTTTAAATTTAATTAATAAAATTATAATAAAATATATAACAAATAATTAGAACTCTTTAATATCTATGTACCTTTCAATGTTGAAAAGATAAAAAGATAGAAGAATTTCCCTGCAAAGGAGCTAATTAATTTCACTACAAATAACTCATAATACAAACGAGTTCATAAGTCTTCATCATATATATACCTTTTTAAAGCTCCGAGACTTTTGTCGTCAAAATCTCCAATGTTGCTGAAACTTTGATGCGTCCATGAGATCCTTCTCACACTCTCTTTCTCAGAATAGATCTTCAATCATGCTCAAGAGATCCACATCAAAGATGCTCTCACAAGAGGCTCTCACATGAAGATCTCCATCAATACTCCAAAATATATTCTCACAATAAGTTCTCCATAGATCCACAAAAAAGGATGATTTGCAAGAGTCCATAGCTATCTTATTTAAACTTTCATCCTCTAGGTCACTTAACCTATTTTTCTTATTTTAGGGTTAACCACTTTCCATAAATAGAAAGTTCTCCAATTCTTTATCATTAAAATAATCTTTCTTGATTTTGTCACTTTTCTTTATTATTTAAATAATCTACCTTGACTTTGTCACTTTACTTTATTATTTAAATAATGATTTTTTCTTTTAGGTCGCTTTGACTTCTTTGACCTTGGGGGCTTCAAGCCTTCATATGGGGGACCTCCAACTTCGTAAGGCCATAATGCTTAAACCGTGAGGAGTTATGTGACATTCCTCATACCACTGGAAATGGCATGTCAAGCACTATCAATCTAGGATATTTTCACCAACATTTTTCGTGATCTTCATCTCATTATTCCACATACAAGCATGGGTCCTCCAACCACAAAATGTCTTCCCATGAGGGATTTCACCATAAGGGGACCACTTTGGAGTTCATCCATTTGTACTTCTTATTAATCATGACAAGACAATAATGAGTCATCAAACTATGCATAATATATCAAAGAATCTATATTCATAATGTATCAATGACAACTCATTGATCCATCTTCATCTATGCATCATGATCCATCTTCATCGATTGGTTTCCACTTGACATCTATCATTCTTATCAAGGACAATACAAATACATTGTTCATCAATCATCAATCAATCAATATTTTGACATCAACCAATCACTTGACATCAATCAATCAAACCATTGGCATCAATGACAACATGATCCAATAATCTCCCCCTTTGGCATTGATGGAAATACCAACATCGATGTCAACACCAATTACCAATTATTGATGTCAACATGTAGATAAGGAATGCTCTACATCAATAGTCAATGTGACTATCTCTCCCCATCAATAAACATTAATCACATCAATGTGATTAACTCTCCCCCTTTGACATCAATGGAAAAGGGCCATTCTCCTCTTGGGGTTGATCCCCTTGCTTGAACTCTCCTTAGGGTTGCTCCCCCTATCTTGTTGCCGCTAAATAATCTCTCCCCTTTTGAACAAGGGATATCAATCTGATGTAATTATGAAAATACATTGCTTATGCTCCCTCTATGACCATCGCACCCCTATTCATGTGCTCTTTTTTCAAATATAGGGCTCTTTTCTAGGTATGCATCTGATAAATATCTCCTCCTAGAATCATGGGAAGAAGAATGACTCCCCTTATGGGTATGTCTCCCCCTATATTCTCTGCAAGATGAATAATATGATACCATATGACGATCCTTGGACTTGTCCATGCATCAAACATATTCCATACCCTACATCATGGGTTAGTGCCTTGTACCCAAGATTTATTTTACATTGTCACCTTACATGATTTAACATAGAACCATGAAAACCTTCAATAAACAGTGTCAGAACCTACAATAAACAATGTCAGACCCTGCAACACAGATTTATACCATCACAATAGGTTGCAACACATGTGCATTTCCTTTTTCCCAAGGCTTTAACACATATACGCGGTTTGTTGCACAACAACACACATATGTACGTGACCTATACAAGGTCAGCCTGCGTATGTACGTGAATGCTACCACTGTCACCCGCGTATGCTTCAGTAGATGAATTACTTGAGCTTCCCTTCAGTCTTTCATTCAGTTCTAGCTGCTCTGTCTTCTTCACCCACTTCTATACATGTCCCTGCTCCTCAAAACTTGAGTTCTGAGCATCTATATTTTCAAAGATGTCTCCCTTTCTANAACTTCATTCCTTCTTCTAGCCATGCTATTTGAATTCCTCATCATGGAATTTCTTCTTGTGCTCCAACACTCCTGAGATTTGTGGCCAAATTCACTACAACTGAGGCATCTAATGGTGTTACAGTGAACAACAATGTGTCCTACTTGATCACATCTCCAACACCTCTTGGTGTTATAAAATCTGACATTATATCTCCTTTCATAAGATCTTCATTCAAAATCTTTGTGACCATATCCATTACATGATTAACAATGCCCATGAAAAATACTTTCATACCTTTGCTTTGGTGTCCCAAGAATAACTTCTTGATGTCTTCCTTGCTTTGTTCTTTTGAAATTTTCTTTGCATTGTGTAGATGGTTGTTTTGCAACATTGTCTTCCTGCTTTGATGGACTTACGTCATGCGAGGTAATTTCTTTAGCATGTGTTTCTTCTCTTTTGTATCCAAGGCCTGATTTATCACATTGTGATATTTGACTTTCCAAGATCTCATCGAAGATTCGTGATCTATTCAAGAATTTGTTTGACTTTTATACCTTCTTTCTAAGGTCAACAATTTCAGCTTCTAACTTACAACATGACTCTTCCTTTTCATTTATTCGATTCTTCAATAGTTCCTCTATTCTTTTGGCTTCTTCAATTTGGATCTTGAGATGAACAATGGTTTCAAAACTTTTGCTAATCTCATCATCTGCATTTATATCTTCTTTTCCATTCTTTAGTCATGTGAGCTCTTCTACCTTTTATTCTAATTGAGTCTTATTGCTCTCTTCTTGTTCCTTGAACATTTATTTTAATTTCAAGATGTGCCTTAGACTCCTCCTAAGAAACTTTTTAGTGTTATCTGAAGGATAGTTATAGTTTATATAATAATGATCACTTCTATATCTATATAGACCCTCTTCAACTTCCTTTTGAAGTTTTAATAGATTTTCTTCTATTGTTTTCATGGGATAATTACCATCAAACTTTACACAACCTGTTTCTAGATCTTCTTCTTCACTTGTAGAGAAAAAATCATCATAATCATTGCAATCAAGGGTTTTTGGAGATTGTTTACCTTTAACGATATCGATGGAGTGATCTTCAATATCTTCCTTCTCCTTCTTGCTTTGATATGTCTCCTCTAGATTTAGCCATAGACCCTTGGATGAAGTGCATTGTCCCATGCTCTCTTTTATAGGGCTTGAGAGTCCACTAAAAATGGTCTTGAGAGCCAATGCATCATTTTTCTTTCCTTCCCTTTGAGATACAAACTTTGACTTGTTCTTCAATGAAATTGATCCACCAATGGTTGCCTTCCAAATGGCTGCTCCCATTTCCTTCAAATGTATTCTTATCTCTATTCTCCAAGTAGAATAGTTTTCCTCATTAAGGCTTGGAACTTCATCATCCATTTGTGTGTCTATGGATCTCCTTCAAGCTTGTTAAGTCTTGTGGTGAAGGCCTGGTCTGATTCCAATTGTTGGACACACCTACCACACTTAGAGGAGGGGCTGAATGAGTGTGGGACTCTTTTTCCCAAAAAATCCCTCTTACACAAAAACTCCTTAGTTAACATTTAACATTTACTCATTACCCATTGTTGTCATCTATAACCAGTTAGATGCAAACATATATCAACAATATACCATCAACAAATGACAAGTCATCACCACAAGGAACACAAAGAACACAAGATGCATGTATAATTTTTATTTTTATTATGGACAACAATCCAGGGGTTTTTCAGCAACAACTGAATAGAGTACAACTCTACAAGAGCACCAGCTCTATATGCAAGACTCAACTTACATTCTCAGCATCAACTGATATGAGGCAACAATCCTCAATAGATATCAATATGTCAACAGGTATGTGACCTGTCAGTAGTGCACCCCACGTGTGTACGTGCCCTGGCTCACTACAGCCTGCATATGTACATGACCAGTTTATAATGCAACATGCGTGTGATTCTAAGCAACTAGGGTTTATCCTTCAAGATCAACTCAGATCCTCTGCAGCCAATTCATCAATATCTTCTGTCTCTAACTGTCCAAACTGACCACCAACCAGTCACAACACATCCAAGCTCTCCAACAGTTTATTCATGCTCCACAACCAATCAACATGTATGCTACTCAATCATGCATAAGCAATCAACATACTATAGCCATCATATCAGTACTGAATCATAAGAGTGTTGCTCACTCCATCAACCAACATAAACCACATCATAGCAGCAATACCAAGAATTCCCTAAGCATTCACAACACAACAAACAATAGTATCCATCAAGACAATAATGCAACCATACCAGTGTCTCAGTGACAAATCTGAGCCCATAGAATACAGATCTAGAACCTACTTCAGTCTTCAACAGTCAGTCATCAGCTCAAACACAAATCCCCATGATTTTGTCGACTGTACGCACCATGTCCTCATACAACCCGCGTATGTACTCACCCTGGCACATTACAACCCGTGTACACCTCAGAAGCTAGGGTTTCTGAAGCTCCGAGACTTTTTTTGTCAATATCTCTGATATTGTCGAAACTTTGATGCATCCATGAGATACTTCTCATGCTCTCTTTCTCATAATAGATCTTCAATCATGCTCAAGAGATCCACATCAAAGATGCTCTCACATGAAGCTCTCCATCAATACTCCAAAAGATATTCTCACAAGAAGCTCTCCATAGATCCACAAAAAAGGATGATTTGCAAGAGTCCATAGCTATCGTATTTATGCTTTCATCCTCTAGGTCACTTAACCCATTTATAGGTCACTTAACATATTTTCCTTATTTTAGGGTTAACCACTTTCCATAAATAGAAAGTTCTCCAATACATTATCATTTAAATAATCTTTCTTGATTTTGTCACTTCTTTTTATTATTTAAATAATCCACCTTGACTTTTTCACTTTACTTTATCATTTAAATAATGATTTCTTCTTTTAGGTCACTTTGACTTCTTTGACCTTGGGGGCTTCAAGCCTTCATATGGGGGGTCCTCCAACTTCGTAAGGCCATAACTCTCAAGCTGTGAGGATTTATGTGACATTCCTCATACCATCGGAAATGGCATGTCAAGCACTATCCATCTAAGATAGTTTCACCAACAGTTTCCTTGATATTCATCTCATTATTCCACATACAAGCATGGGTCCTCCAACCACAAAGAATCTTCTCGTGAGGGCTTTCACCATAAGGGGACCACTTTGGAGTTCATCCATGTGTATTTCTTATTAATCATGACAAGACAATAATGAGTCATCAAACTATGGATAATATATCAAAGAATCTATCTTCATCATGTATCAATGACAACTCATTGATCCATCTTCATCTATGCATCTTGATCCATCTTCATAGATTGGTTTCCACTTGACATATATCATTCTTATCAAGGACAATACATATACAATGTTCATCAATCATCAATCAATCAATCTTTTGACATCAATCAATCAATCAAACCATTGACATCAATGACTTCTAATTCTTCTTTTTTCAAATCTTCTTCATGATCCCGTTCCACTGAATATTTGCTACTTTATTTTATCTTTCGACCATATGTCTAATTCCAATATTGACTGTTGCCTCTCCAATAATCCTGGTTGAGTTGTCATTCCAAAATGAAATTGGTCCATCTCTTTCCTTTTTTAATGTCAGAAACCTATCTTTATCACCTGTCATGTACTTTGAGTGTCCATTGTCAACATACCATCCACGTTTCTTGTGTTGAGCTTGCAGAGCAAGATTGCATTCTTCAATGTTGAATTGATCCTTCTTTCTTATCCATATCCTTTGTGGTTCTTGATTATGACTATTGATATTCTGCTTTGGTTCCTTTGGAGGAAAAATGAGTCTACAATCTCTAGATATATGTCTAAATTTGTTGCACTTGTAGCATTCTACCTCATCACTTAATGATCCAAATCTGTTGTAGCTTCTCCTTTGTGCTTCATGAGATATTCTTGGATAACTATTTCTTGTATAGCTCTCATCATTGCTTCTGTTCTTGGTATTGGCCCTACAATTCACATCTTTGTGCCCAAAATTATAGCATGAATAACATGAACTAAGAAAAATAGTTTGATACTTGGGAGTGGAATATATTATGAATGGTGCCACTCTTTTGAATACTTCTTCTTCTTGAAGTATTTCTATAGCTAGTTGTTGTTGATATTGACTTCAAAATCGTCTAGGTGGTGCAGTGTTTTTGTAATATTCCCCTTGAGTTTTCTTGTCTTCTTCTTTTGAGGGACCTCTGACATCTTCTGCATAGCTTATTGTTTCTATTTCTTGTTCTGTCATTTTGGAGCTTGAACCTTTCTCTGTCTATGTTTGAATGTATCCCAGTCTAGTTATGTCATAGTAAGGTCTTTGACTATTAATGATATTATCCAACATCCTGGTGTTGTTTGGTTGCATGTCCTTCTTCTTAATATATTTTCTTAGAGTGAATATCTTAGCTTACAAGCCTTCAATGGTCATGTCTATTTCTTCTAATTTCCCTCTAAGTGCTTCTTTAATCCTCTTGTCTTCTTCTTTCTGGAGTTTCAGCTTCATGATTGTCTTCTCGACTTCTTTGGAGTTCTGAGATTCTTCTTTCTTTGTTAGTTCTTCCTAGAGTGACTTGTTTTTCTTCTTTTCTCTTTTGATAACTTTTATCGCACTCAACAATTCTTCTCTGTAATTGACTTCGGCCTCTTCATATTCTTCTTTGGATTTTTATTCATCGAAGTCTTCTATTTCCATGAATAGTACCCTTTCTGTATCACTATTGTTGACTTCATCTTCGTCTGATGAGGAACTATATTCCTTGGTGCAAAGAATTTTCTTGAAAAACTTACTATAAGGTGCATGTTATAGTAATATTACTAGGGGCCAATATAAAGTTAGTGTGATTAAACCCCACCGGGTTATTAGAAACCAGGAGATGGAGGAGGTGAGGTGCATGTGTTAAGTTATATACCTGGAGACTGGTGCAACTTGTTATAAAATAATAATATTAAATCCCGGTTAATTATAATATAAAATATTATTATTAGTTTTCCATCGGAACATTGGAGCTCGGCGAATTGATAAGAAGGCATGTTTGGTAGGTAATACACTTGAGGTAAAGTAAACTCTCAATATTTACCGTGCTAGTGAAATAGATTAATAAAAAATGTCATTGTGTGAGGTATTGAATTAATCAGGATTAATTAACAATAATGTGAATTAAATAAATAAAATCCTAAGGCATGGTATTATAATGTAATGATTAATTAACCTAATAAGAATTTAAGGGTGGAAGGTATTGCGACCCAATCCGATGACATGTAACCCTTCCACGCCACATACTTTCCATGTATACCGACACGTAGCTACCTTGTGTGATGCCAAGTCAACTACCATGTGGTAGTGTATGGGCTTGTTACTCTTAGTAAAATCACTAAAGGGACATAAATTTTGATTTAGAGTCTAGGATCAACGCAAGTTTTGATATCGTTATAAGGAACCTAACTAAAAAAAATACAATGGTGCCCTTGAAAAGAGGTTTCGATATGGATAAGGGAAATAAAGTTTTTGGTACCCCACCACTTTAAAAGAACCTAAGGGGCGGGTAGGTTACATACTAGTGGATGAATGTTTGGTCGAATCTACGTATTTGGATTCACATGACTAGTGTTGATATTTGGAGCACCATTTTTAGCTTTCTATTGAGTCCCAGTATATTCAAAGGGGAGTTCACATGAGCACTTGAACATGGGACCCTGGTTTATAGTGGATCTTGAACTACTTCAACATGGTGGCTCGCACTTCTACATGGGTGGCTAACACTTCTACATGGGACCCTGGTTGTTGAACCTATTTCAACATTATGGTCCACATTGATCCATGGGACCTTGGTATATTGTTGTACTCCCTCATAACAAGCATTGAGTACAATGGTTTCATAATCGGGATGGAATGTAGTGTAGATAGGGGAATAATATGGGGTACTTAGAGAGGTACCCAAGATGAATAATAGTAGATAAGTATTGTTATGGATAAATGCCACTTTTAATAAATAATGCCTAGTTTGAATGCAATAAATGTAAGAGGACTTAATAGTAGGTTCTTCCTCTAGAATGATCTTAGGTGGTTTGTAGCACTATATAAATGGGTTAAAGCAATGTAATGGGAATGTTGAGAAATATTGTATTTGGAGCGTGTAGCTCATTCGAAGGTTTCCCTGTCGAAGAATCAAGTGAACATGAGTGGATCCCTTCCTTAATAGGATATATTGTATGGTGTTTCCCTGCCGTAAGGGTTTTGATAATGACGAGTGGATTTTCCTACATTCTTCTTGGATCTATTGTATGTGATTTTTTGTTATATGGTCTTTGGTACTTAACAATTTGACCAAGATTCTCATCTTGTGGGAGCCCAATTTTATTGGTATAGAACAAGGACAAGACATTGTGACCTTGTATTGATGATAGATCCTTGAACAAAATCACTTTCAAGAAATGATACCCAATCCCTCAAATTAACGATCTTCTTGACCATATTAAGGGTGTCAAATTATTTCCTAATACCAATTTGAATTTAACTTACCATCAGGTCTATTGAAAAAATATATGGATGGATGACCACATTCAAGACTAACAAAATCCTTTTAGAGTGGTTGGTCATGCCTTTTGGCTAGACTAATTCTATGGAAACATTCACGAGGATGATGAATGATATATTATGGTTGTTCACAAACTCTTTTATGGTCATATATTTGGATGAAATCCTTATCTTCAATATAAATTTGGAATAACATTTACAACACATTCAAAAAATATTTAGAAACCTATGGAAAAACAAGTTATATGCCAATCTAGAGAAATTCTCACTTGACATGAAAATAATTCAGTATCTAGGATACAACGTGGATGAATATGGAGAGCATGTGGACCCAACCAAGATCCAATTCATTCATGATTGGCCAGCCCCAATGAATCTAACATATATGTGTAGCTTCTTGGCCCTTGCCAACTTCTGCTGTAGGTTCACATTGATATTATGTCATATCAGTTGGCCCTTAATCTAAGTGAACAAGGGTAGACATAAATAAAAATTTTCCTCATATGAGTCATAATAGAAAGAATTTGACGATATGAAATGTTACCTTTTATTAGCACTAGTAATCACTCTTCCAGACCTGTAACAACCATTTGATATTGAGAAAGATGCCTTTTCTAAGCAATTGATGCGGTACACACTCAACTTGGACATATAGTGGTCTATCACAATGAGAAAATGTAATGTTTTTCACAAGTATCTCATCGTATGACAAGGACATGTAATCCATTATGTAGGCATGTTGATAGTGGAAACATTATATTATGGGAAAGGAAACAATCATCCACAGTGGTCACAAGACCCTAAAATTCATGCAAACATAGAGAAAGTTACAAAATGATCATCATCATAAGTAGTCCACATACTTACAACAACTGCACTTGAACATTAAGTACAAGAAGGGAATCACAAACCATATTGTCGACTACCTCAACCAATCCTTTGTTGTGGCTCTAACCAAAGTTATTAACTCTAGTGGACACAAGACCTCTAGGTGGCCATAATAGTATGGAAGTGACCCTAATTTTTCTGCTACATATGAGACACTGGGCATAGGTAAACAAGTTCCAAAATTTCACCTCCAAGATGCACTTTTGTGATATCTAGGACATATTTGTGTTCCTTCAAGTGGGTGTGAAAATATAACTTGGGAGGGACATTACAGTCAGGTGGAAGGGCACTTCAGGGTTTAGAGGACAATAGAAGTACTTTATAATTATTTCTATTGTCTAAAACTTCAATATAACATCAATAGGTATATCATATCGTGCACTTGTTATTCCATCACTAAACCTTCCATTAAGAGGTAGGGGCTATACACCCCTCTACCTATCCTAGACAAGCCTTGTGAGTTATTCTCCATGGATTGCATTTTAGTTTTTCCCTCCACCAAGCATGGTAATGCTTTTTTTCTTTATGGTTGTCAATCAATTCTCTAAGATGGCCATTTTGGCACTGTGCAAGACGACTATCATGGCAGAAGCCACTACTAAGCTCTTCTTTGAGCATGCTTAGCTTCATTTTTGCTACCATGTGCCATTATTTCAAATAGGGATAGTAGTTTCCTTAGTACTTTTTGATCCATCCCGTGGTCTCTAATGGACACCAAGATGATGAGATCGACTTCTTTCCACCCACAAACAGATGGGAAAATGAAGGTGGTAAACATGATGATTGTGCATATTCATCACATGTATAACTTGAACTGTCCACATAAATCCTATGAAAACATTCCATATTTTTGACATAATTACAACATAGTTACAAAAGGGACCTCCATATCTCTGTTTTCCATAGAGCTTTTCAAGTGTGCTTGGGGTTCTAGACACTGGTCCCTATTGATGTATCTCTTCCCATTGAATCCACATAGGAAGATTCCTGCCATGCTTAGATTGGGGTAGATATAGAAACCAAATTTGTTGAATGGATCTAGCACATCTAATAATAGCTTCATGATGTCATGTAGAAAGTCAATGACAATTACAAGCAATGACATGACCAACATTCAGTTCCACACAAGTTCAAGGTTGGTGACAAGGTGTTGTTGCATTTATAGAAAGAGTGTTAGATAGGCCCAAATAAGAATCTCATACCACTTAGATATTATCCCAAATGTTGTGGGTGAGAATTCTTTTGAATTAAGCATCCCCCTTTTCCTTGGATTGCACCGAGTATTTATTGTGGAGGTGCTTCAACCATATTTTCCACCTCAAAGATGGATAAGCTATTGACCTTTATAGAAATAAACCTTTAATGCATTGAGAAAGATATAGTGTATTGGATCATGGACACCAATATGAAGGTAACACTCCATCAAAACATACAACTCTATTGAGTTGTCAAAGAAAAACAATTGCTTCACTAAGGCAAGTGGATTACTAGGAGTCAAATTCAATAGACGTTTCTCCATCCAATGGCTAAAATTAATATAATAGGAACCATTTCTTCCTAATGGGAGTTTATTGATATATGCGAATATCTTTGGCCAACCACCTCTTCCACTAACTTAGAACAATTCCCCATCTTGGTATTTTTTCTATGGTTTTTTAGGTCATGAACTTCCACTGCATTTTTGAGGCCCTAAACAATGTTTTTTGTCCCTGCATGGGATTAGGGTTACCATGGAATTCCTAATCAATGATTGGACATTTTCTTCTCATTAATATCTTTCTAATGGGCTACTATGCGCCACAAATGGAATTTGTATGCAGAAGTTACATCCTCGAGAAGTTGATGTATCAACTAGTCTCTTTGGGACTCACATTCTTTTAACCACTTCATTTCCTAGAGTTAGGGTTTTGTATCTTTAGGGGTTTCTTCTCTTATGTTTATTAATTTATGTTAAAAGTTCGTTTCAGCCTCATGTAATGGGATTTCTTATGAATGAGCGTAGATGATACCTCTCTCTTAATGGATAAGCTACCACTATTCTAACTAGTTTGTATTTCTTTCCATTTCACAGTGTTTTTTTATTTCATTTATTAATAGAATTTGGTTATCACTACATTACTATGCTCTCTACAATATTTATCTATTTGTGTGTCCATTCATATTCCCACATTTTATTTCATTCTCTATACAATCCAGATCAATCCATTTAGATGCATGCAAAAGGTTGGTATAAACATTCCCAAACAATGTCTATGCCAACATCACCTACATTTTCTAATGGGATTGGTTATTTCTACATGGAATTACCTACATTTTATATTGTGTTTTGAATTCATGCATGACATTATCATGTTATCTCAATTCTATGTTTTTTGTCTCATTCTCTTTATCCTTGTCTTGCATTGCATTTCTAATGGATTGAGTGTTTGAATACCCTCAATCTCCCTAATAATCAAACAAGTGTAACCCCCCCTCACTTTGCACTTTTGAAATACCCACACTATATATTTTGTTGTAATATTAACATAAGTTTTTTGAACTAAACATTAAAAAACCTTATTAGAAGTTAATACCTCAATCAAATAACTATACTTAGTCCACTAGGGCATTCATGGAGGGTTTAATAAACTTCAAAGGAAGTGCTTTGAAACACCATCTTCAACTCTCAATCACAATCAAGATCAAAATAAAAAATATTAATAGATTTTTTTTTATAATAAATAATTCTAACTATTTCTAAAGTCTAAATAAAATAACATATTTATAGATATTTAAAAGCTTTACATTAAACATTTGTGAAAATTAAATATTCATTAATATCCCAACAATTCTATTAATAAAATTATAACTAAATGATAATGAACAATGATTTTAAAGTAAAATTAATAAGAATTTTAATTATTATTTTCTGTTAATAAAATTATATTAAAACATAAAATAAATAAATTAAAAGTATGTGATATATATATATATATATATATATATATATATA
>SNQJ01S0100236.1:0-10005 GCA_010110895.2 Picea sitchensis | reverse complement strand
ACCTTCTCAGAATTGAATATAGTTCTAGTTGGGATATCCACATGATCCAGTGCCCATTTAATCATGTCATTGTAGGGTAAAATACTCGGTCTTGTTGCTACCTTATGCATCTATGCCTGAGCAATAGTCTTGTATTTGGTAGATAAGTCTTCATTTTCATTGTCGCTTGAATCATCAGGGCAGTTTACCAGTTCGTACTGTAAGATGTTGAATACATTCGTCTAGGCTTTAACTGTGTTTATACTTCTGGGTGAGGTGTCAGAGATAACCTATGAACTCTGGCCTGAACTCTCACTATCTTCTTTAGATACTTTTCATGGTGGCATGGTAGAAGTTCTTAAAAACCTGTTACTTGTCACAGAAAACGTACAGGACTGAGTATCTCATTAAGCAAGCTCTACCAAAACATGAATGTAATTGAAAATGAAAAAGTATTTCTTGCCTTAGACGCCTCGACCTGCATATACCTTCATTGAAAATACGTTTAATTCCTTTAATAAAAATATTTGGGCATTAAAGAAGGATCTTATTTGAAATCATTTCCCAGGATGGTCATTTAATAACATTAATGGTCAATTTTCGTGATCGGAAAAGAAATTTGAAATCACCCGTATCGCAATCAACATAAACTCAACAGTAAAATAAAAGTGTTTTATTTTTTTAATAAACCGAGTTTATATGTTAATTAATTATGTTTAACCTTAATCCATTTTTGGGTTTCAGGTCCCAGAATAACCTATTTCAATTCAAGCTATGATTCCCGAATCGCGAAATCGTGATTGATTAATTAATATTAATGATGTTTAACGTTTATAAATAATCGTGATTAATTTATGATTTCACGACTTCGCACATCGGGGTTTTAAGTTATTGTTTGAGGCAAGATTCTCGAAACATGAATTTGCGATAAGGTTAATTATATTTAATCATTTTAATTGTTTAATTAACTCGATTTAATTCAAGCTCATTTCGCGACTTTGCATATCGGGACTTTGGATTTCTTTGTATGTCTAATTGTTTGTATTGTGAAACTCTGAAACCCGATACCTTGAAATTTGTCTTAGTGATTTGACTTTTTAATGAAAGGGAGGCTCTGTAACTTGAAAATATTTTAGACCATTGGATTAATCAGAAGACTTTTTTTACGGTAATATACAAGTGCGCATTTATCCTTATTTAAACAAAATGAAATTATTCAAGTCTTAATGTTTTTTAGAAAAAAATATGTTTCAACAGGAGGGAAACCAAGGCCAGAGGCCCTATAATCCTTTCTTTAAAAGGAATCCACCATTCAAAGCAATTGAAACTCCCCCAACCAACCTAAACATCAATCTTGGAAATGTAGCATTCGACTCTTTCTGCACTTATCACCAAGAGAATCACTCCGAAAGCGACTACCCTCAATGGGTGCATGCCATGAATTTGATGTCCAGTCAGTTTCTAGATGAAGTCTCCCTAACCGAACAATCAAAAGGCTCTAGTATGAATATTGTCAATCAGGAAGAAATTGCTCCACCAGAAGAAACAACCATGTAAATATGGGAACCTGACCTAGCTATGCCTTTCGATGACCTATTTGAGGTTCAAGAACCACCCGCAGAATTCTTGTCTGTGCAAACACGAAGTAGGTGTAAACCTATCTCGAACGACCTTACTACTACGTAAATTTCGAGAGGGAGACCAAATCTCGATCACCCGAAAGCATCTTTTTCTCCCTGAAGAAACCCTATAAACATCCATACACGAGAATCATCCAAGATGGATTACAATATAGTAGAAGATTTGAAGAAGTTGAAGGCTAATATATCAGTTATGCACATATGTAGAATCCCTCAGCAAAAAGACTTTATGTTACAAGATTTGAAGTCAATAGAAAATCCTACAACAAGCACTTACTGTTAGGACCCTATAATGTACCTTTTTGCTCATACTTTTTGCTATCATTACATCATTTTCCCACTCATATTTAAGCCTACATTATCACTTTAACCTATTTCTCCAAAGGTATATAACGTTTCTTCTCTTTGCTATATGTTTAATTTGTTTTACATGTAATTTTACATTACTCTCATATTTAGCCATTAATCATAAATATATAGTTGCTGAAACAGTTTGAACTGCAGTTAATATATTGTTGTTGCTTGAAGACCACGTCGCTGAAATAGTCAACAGTACACAAATCCCGTTGCTGAAACAGTCCATGATTTGCGATGTTGAAACAACATTTCACATACAACAGTAACAAGAAGGAGTTGTTACACTGGCCGCAACAGCCGTACCTTAAGCTAGCACCATTACAACCATCGCTGCTACTTGAGACCACGTTGCTGAAACAGTCAAACAGGACGCAAATCCCGTTGTTGAAACAGTACGTGATTTGCGATGCTGAAACAATATTTTTCAAACAGCAGTAACAAGAAAATATAAATAAAGAAACTGTTACACTGGCCGCAACAGTTGTACCTCAAGCCAGCACCATTCCAACTACTGTAACAACATTTTGCTACGGGAGATCAGAATATCCTATTCCAGCATAGAAGATCAGATCAGACTAAGAATAGGATTTGTATGTACACATGTAATTTTATGATCAATTGTATTAAGAGGATTCTCCTCTTTAAATAGGGGAGAAATTAGCATTAGAGGGGATTATTACGAAAGGCTTAGCTAGAGAGGAATTACAAAGAATGAGCGTGTTCACTTTGGATATTGTAACTTGACACATTTGATAGATGAATAAAAGATCATTCTGAGCATTTCTTCTTAGTTCCTTCCATTTATGGGGAATCTTGTGAGAAGGAGAGGGCCCACCTTCTTCACAAGATTCACCCATTAGTTTTTGTAGTGTGTTAGTATTGTTTTTATTCATACCTTGTTAAAACTCTGTTTTGCTGAAATTCTGTTTCCACTGATTGTTCCATTGTTTTCATACAATTCATTCCTAGGTAATTATTAATCATTTTGCTTGGTAATTCTGTTTGCAGAATGAGTTTATGAAAGTGTGATAATCAGAGATAGGTGTTGAATATTCCTGCTTTGGGGAATAGGGTCTTGTTCTCTGTTATAGGATAATTAGCCTTCAGTATGTGTTAATCATTTTGATTGGTAATTCTGTTTGCAGAATGAGTTTATGAAAGTGTGATAATCAGAGACAGGTGCTGAAAATTCCTGCTTTGGCGAATAGGGTCATGTTCTATGTTACAGAATAATTAGTCTTTGGTAATTGTTAATCATTCTGATTGGTGATTATGTTTGATGAGCTTATGAAAGTGTGATAGTCAGAGACAGGTGCTAAATATTCCTGCTTTGGGGAATAGGGTCATGTTCTCTGTTACAGAATAGTTAGTCTTCTTTGCAGTGTGCTGAAAGGTTCATTTTTATTAGGTTGTTATTTCTTAATGTAATCAAGGATTCTTCTGATAATTATTATCCTTTGAATCTTAAATTCTTCAATAGATAGATTGTTTTTACTATAATTCAAAGTAGAACTTCAGTCTGTTCAAAGCAAGGTGTGATTAGTATACTTTTACTACAACTCTAGATTGCTTTTGAGATTGAGCATATACAGTGTGTGATTGCCTTTGAAATAAGCAGACTTCCCTGGGTTGACAATTTATGTAACACTTGATTGTTTAATTAATAAGCAATTATAGTGACCAACACTTACCAAGGAGCGAGTCTAACTCCCACAGACCCAAGGAATAAAACAACTGTGAACGCCTGCTCTGAAGATAAGAAGGGAAAACCTTTTGTCCCACCGTTCCTTTTAACATTTGAAGTATTCAACAAAAACCTCCATAATTGTTTGGTTGATTCAGGAGAATCTTCTAATGTTATGCCCTTGTCTATTTGCAAAAAATTAAACGTCATTCCTATCAAAAGCGATAAACATGTAATACAACTAGACAGAACCCAGGTGAACATTATGGGAGAACTCAGAGATGTGATGATCAAAATACTGACTCACCCTAAATTTGTGCAAGTAATTGACATTGTCGTAGTAGATATCCCAGAAGCTTATGGATTGTTATTAAGCCGATATTGGTCCGAGAAGTTAAACAGATACTTTAGTAAATACTGGGCGCACCTTTGGCTACCATTAAAAGCACACACAAATATGATCAAAATTGATAGAGAAATATATCTAAAACATATTGTCACTGACTTAAAAACCCTAAATGAACCCTCATCGGCATATTTTCCTGTGTTAAGCAATTATTCTTGTGATTCCTACTTAGAGAACTTCTCCCCTCTCTCATCTGATGTCCCTCTTACTCAAAACTCCGAAATGATTTTTTGAGAGGAATTGTTGACGGCGGCGGAGGAAACCCTCTTCTACCAAGAACTTGTGTTAGAAATCATAGAACAAACAGGAGGAAAAGAGGAAAGTGACAGGAAATAGGAAGTTGATAGATTTTTCCCACAAGTTTGGACCTTATACTTTGATGGCTCTAAATCACAAGAAGGGTTTGGGACAGGGTGCATCCTCATTGATCCAAAAGGTAAATGACATTTCCTGTCCTGCAAACTAGAGTTCGAATGCACAAACAACATCGTCGAGTATGAAGCTCTATTATAGGGGTTAAACAAAGTCATATACTTAAACATCAAAGAATTGAAGGTTTTCATAGATTCTGAAATCATTGTTAGACAAGTAAGGAATATTCTTGTTTTTTCTCTGGCCAACACTGCTTCAAGGATATCACCTATAGAAGATTATGAAGCCTCTCGATTTACTGTGGAATTTCTCTATAAACCATCGATGCCCAACAATATTTCTAATTGGAAGTTCTTTGAAGGAGATGAACAGATCGTAAGCTTTTTGACTAACCAAGATAATTTCAAATACTTGGCTATTGACGATGAATTCTAGGAACAATCAACGAAAACTGACCCTCATACAGATCAACCGACTGACAAACCGAAGTCTCACACGATACCGAAGGGGATAGCTAATTTTGAAAACCTTTTTGACCTAAAGGAGAGATTTAAGGGGTCAAAAAACGTGAAGACCGGTAGTTCCTATCCCATGCATGAAACTATAAATATCGGAACCCCGAAAAACCCAAAAAACGTAAACCTCGGAAAGACAATATCTAAAGACGAAAGGAATGCCTATCTCAAACTTTTCAAACAATATCAAGATGTCTTTGTGTGGTCCTACCGAGATCTGAAAACTTATGATACTCGTATCGTTCAACACACTATCCCTTTAAATCCTGAAGAGTAAAACCCTTCCAACAGAAGCTCCGGAAGTACCACCCATCCCTTGAGCATCTCATGTGTCAAGAGTTAAAGAAACTATTAGACACCAAAATTATCTTCCAGTTTAGACACTCTGCATGGGTAGCAAATTTGGTTCATGTAAGGAAAAATTCTGGGGAGATCCGCATATGCGTAGATTTTAGAAACCCCAACAGAGCTTCAGAAAAGGAAACTACCCAGTCCCACCAATGGACCAACTCCTGTAGACCGTGTCTGGCTCTGAAATTTTCTCCTTGTTGGACGGTATCTCAGGTTACAACTAGGTTCTAGTTTTAGAATAAGATCGTCTGAAAACTACCTTCTGAACCAAGTGGGGAACCTTCACTTACAAACACATACCTTATGGGTTAATCAATGCAGGAGCGACCTTCCAAAGGTCCATGGAAGTAGAATTTCAAGGACTAATCAACAAGTGTTTAGTACTCTACTTGGACGACATGACTATGTATTCAAAGAACAGAGAAGATCACATCCAACATTTAACCCAGATTTTCAAAAGGTGTAGGAAATACGACATATCCTTAAACAGTCAAGGTATCAGTGGGAACAAGTGCACCAGACCCCCTCCATGAATTAATTAAAATTTATGATGATGATGAGATCCTGGAGGTATCCCTTGTGACCCCTGTACATATCGAAGAGGAAAAGGAACCATAGATGACATCTTCCCCAGTTCCCAACGCTCAAATTCAAGGGCTTCCATAGAACGAATAAGAAGTCGAGAGTGTCCAATAATTGAGCTTCCCAATGCAACGAAGATCCAAGCTGACAATCCAAAGGACAAGCCAGGGTTGGGAAAACCAAAGTAAGAAGCTCCATAGCAGGAAATCGATGTCTCAACATCCGATGATCAAGTAAGTACCGAGCCTACCCTCGATGCCTCAATTTCAATCGGTACTTAACTCCCCGATGAGAGACAAACAGAAGTCGGGCCTTCAAAACATAGGGAGGAAGTTCAAGAACCCATTCTTGAACAAGTATATACCATTGGGAGTCTGGGGAATACAGTCACCTGGGGAGATCAGCAATCCATGAACCCGTGGACGAAGTAGTCGACATACATGTCATCACTTATCAACAGAAAAGGAAAGCTATTGTCCAGAGAACCACCATGAAGAGGAGGACCACTTTAGATCGCTCCATCCTCATCACTACGAAGGAAAATCTGATCAACATGGAGCATGCTAAGACATCTGAAATTATCAGCGCAAGGATGGAAATCATAGATGCCACCCTGGACAAAGAAAAAAGGGATGAAGAGGAATTGGTTGTTTCTTTGAAGTAATTGGAACATTTGCGCCACTTGGCTAAATATTACCAGGACACCACACAGGTCGTGGTGTACATAAGGAGCGAATTCAAGGAGGACTACAACATGCTTATAGATGAACGACACCTATTCACAACAAGGATAGTTGACCTGCAAGAAGACACCCTCATGGCGTTGGCCACATGAAAAGATATATAGAGGTGGTACGAGAAAGCACAACAAGCCATGGAAAGGATCGACTATATCAGCACAGTACAAAAGGGTCGAGACACCGAAGAGCACGACATCTGGGTGCTAAGGGAAAACAACATCGACCGCATAAGGAAATCGGTCGAATATTAGGTTAAAATGGCTCGGGAACCTCAACGAGAAATCCAAGAGAAATGGGCCAAGTGCGACAAAATTTGGATCAAGATCAACTAGGTGATGAAAGACATCGGACTCCCCAATTTTGGCACACCCGATGACTTTGTCGACTTGCATGACATAGTCAAGTCGCATGTCGAGCAAGACTCATCTTGGACCGAAGAAATAGAAAAGGTAACAGACATGTCGCCAGGTCAGGTGCGACAGTTCATGGAGCACCCAATCAAATCTTAGACTATGTTGCAACAGTTAAGTGCCAGTATAGTCAAGTATCAGGCACAAGCGATAGAGATAAGAGAGATTCACTCAACCCCAATGGAACAACATAGATTCTCATACACCAACACCTGCGAGGATCTATTCATCAAGTGGTCAGAGTATGTTGGCACATAGGGGCAGACCTAGTGTTCAACACTTCAACAACGCACCAACAAAACCCTAACTACCGGACCTTTCGGCAACACCTGTGAAGTAGATGAAGTATCACCCAAGATAGAGGCAGGGGTGGTTAAAGGACTCCAGTGTCTGCAACCTTATCTGGGACACCGATATATGATTGTAACACCATAATAGAGAACTTAGCAGTTATAGTTCATTAGTATTCATCCTTCGTTTACAGCGCAGATACACCCTAATAACATAGCAGTGCAGTATTCAACTAGATCTAACATGTTTAAGCACCTAGCATGGAGGAATAGATCAGATCTAACATTCATTCATATCACTAAGCACTAATCTATCATATCATGTCCATCTAAGCATACATTGTTGTACTAAGCATTAACCATATGAACAATAAAACAATCACAATGCACAAAGCAACCATAACACAGGATATACGTGGTTCACCCCCAACCTGGGGCTACATCCACCAACTCTTCTCTTCTTTATTATCTTCGGTCAATCTTCCTACAAGCACAGAGAATCAACACCTTACTCCGCAGAGGACAGGATATATGCGTGCACCTCACCAGATCCTCCTTCCCCAAGTTAGATCACAACACAAAGCCTCCTTACATAGTATGTGCACACAACACTACATATGACCTGCACTCATCTTTACAGCCTCAACATACACTAAGCATAGAGCCTCTTACAATTACTTTCACTTAGCACAATACTTAGCACCTAGCATCACACACCTTAATTACATCACCTAGCTTCCTATTTATACATTACAAAAGGGGCTAAACATGGGTAAACCCATGGGACGACATCCCCATACCTGTTACATAATCCCAAAACCCAAAAATGCCCTAAAAAGGGGTCGATATTCCGCAATCCCTGCTTCGACTTGAACTCTGCCTTCGACAGCCTGTCGAAGTCCAAAAATAGGTCAAACCTGACCAAGGATCTCCAAAACTTGGTCAAGGGCCATCAGGCCCCCAACACTCACCTGTGACTCATCCCGAGTCACTCTGATTTGGTTAGTTCTACCTCGAAATCCTCAAGATTGGCTCTAGTTGTTTCGACTTGTTGTTGCGCCAAGACCTCCTGCTTAGTGAACTACTGAAAAACTTCCTCGTTTACCGGTCATTCCAAGTGTTGCTCGACTTTAGTGACTACTTGTTATAACCCTAATTTGCACCAGACATGTTTACCTGGCATCAGGCCATCTCAGATTCCTTCTTTGCCAAAACACTACTGAACAACTCTTCTTAAAAACCCCTTTTATAAAGGCCCACACGCCTTGCTCCATTACTGCACGCGTGTACATGCTAGCTGACCCAAGACAACCCATGTGTACCTACAGAATCACAAAAAAAGGAAAGTTGTTGACGGAACACACAACTTTGGGTAAGTTAACTAAACCTTTTGGCCATGCATGGCCAATCATTCGACCAAATACCTAGCTCCTTCTAGCCTATAAAAGAAGGGGTAAGGGTCCCATTTGAAAGGAGGAAAAACATAGTAAAGAAACTCTACCCAAATTTGTATTCCCCTTTTCCCAAGATTCTGCAACCATTTTGTGATTTCAACAAAGAAGAGAAGCAAGTGTGTTAGCAGTTGGTGCACAGTAAAAGAGGAGCCCAGGACCAGATTCGTGGAGCAGTGGTCGGCTTCATCATTGTAAGTTTCTTTAGTGAAGTTAATAATAAAGAAGTACTTTTCCCATCCCACCATATGAGGTTTTTCATTGTTTATTGCGTACATGTTGATTAAATCTCTAACCCATTAATCTGTAGATCAAATGCATGTGGAGTTCTTTGTTTGTCTTTTGTGAATGCAGGTCGGCCTTGGGAGGAGAGTTACATTCAAAGAGAGACCAAGCGTGAAGAGGGATCGATATCAAAATGCCAAAAATAAGGTATGTTCACTTGATCTTCTTAACTATGTATTTTCCTAAGAATAATGGGGATTAGGTCTGGGATGATGGTAAAAAGTAGGAATCTTTAGGTCTTTTCTGCATGCATGATTAAAACCCTAAGTGCTAGTCCGTAGGGGGATTTCCCAATCACAACAGAATTGGCGACCATACTGGGGATCTCTTGGGTTTTCTAGGGATACTTGTTGGGTATTTTAATTGGTTTTACTACCTTTTTCTGAGTTTCTACAAGAGTTTGAGCTAGTACGGATTCTAGTCTTCCATACCAATATTCCCTATTTTCTTTGCTTGGCTGATTTTTATTTTACGGAAGTCACAAAAGTACACGCGGCCTATATAAGGTATGCATGTGTGTACCCACGCCCTACCTTCACACAGCCTGCGTGCACACATTAGCTGATGAAGTGTCAGTCGCGTGTCTAAGTTCTGAAATTTGTTTTAGAGAGGCAGTCATCCTCTCCCCTGTCAGAAGTTATCCTTCTCAAGGGTTTTCTGGATCTCATTCTAGTCTCTATTTTTGCAGTTTGTAGTTTAGGTACCACCTCAAATTGGTTTTGTTCTATGAAATTTTCCTTGGATTGTTTTTATTTTCTATCAAAGTAAATTTATGAGTCTTCAAGGGACTCTGGTTCTCAATACCAGTAGTCTCTTCCAGTGTTTGATTGCTTGTTTTTTTTCATTTTTGAAGAATTGCAGAGGTACACATGGATTTTATAAGGCCTGCATGCGTGTACACACACTCTAACCTTACATAGCTCACGTGCACACGCTGGCTATT
>SNQJ01S0100235.1:3189-30898 GCA_010110895.2 Picea sitchensis | reverse complement strand
ATAACTTCCCCACAACTTGCTGATTTTTGGCCTTTCCAGGAGATCTCACTTGTATAGTGTGCCCCGCACAAAATAATTGATATAAAATTCTGAAACTCACACCCAAAATACTACAGATTGTCCACGATCCAATGCAACCAGTCACACCCAATTTGGATACTTTGGGAAGAAGTTATGATTGTTTTACCTGGAACACCTTCTTGAGACTAGCCAATAGGACTAGTCAGATACCCTATCTTACACAAGGTGTATCTATAAATTTAAGATGACTCAGAATCTGAAATTTTTATCACAGATAGAAAACTAATTTCCGTAAACGGCCCACAGAGTTTAGGGTCTGAAACGTTACATAAAAATTTTTATAGCGAAAATGCTGCAAAGACTCATTTCAGGATGATTCCAAAACCCTTTCTTGTACAGGCTATATATCCGAAAGTATAAGGCCTCAGGAGCTGAATTTTGAACCCAACGTACCTTGATCCATAGTCTAAATACCCTCCAAGCCGTTCCTTCTGAAACGTTGTAGAAAAAAGGTTATAGCGAAAATTCCACAGTGTCTCAGATGTAGCAGCGAAACCCCAAGACCTTGAGCTTTGATACCATATGTTAAGAACCAAACATCAATATAGCATATAAAAACCTCAGCAAAAGTACTCAACGCCTTGAAAAAGAGATAATTTAAGATAATAAGCCTCTTCAAGGGGGCAACCTCCTTTTACCCCACTTAAATGTTCAAGTCCAAGATGATTCAAAATGAAAATGTCTCCTTGGTATATATAGGAGACTAGGAGGTATAATGGCTTAAAGCCGACATAATTAAAATAACATTACTAATCTAAATTATAACTAATGGCCTAAAGCCAACATAAATAAAATAGCATTACTAATCTAATATGCCCCAATTAAGGGGTAATGAGCCAATATTAGGGCTTAACAATTTTTTTTTTATTGATATAAAATATTCACTAACCCACATGTCAACATGGTGCTCTTTATGTATAGGCATGTTTGTAATAATGAATTGTTGATAGAAAGCAATATTTTCCTCGACCATGATGAAGAGAATCCTATACTAGACAATTAACTTGTTTGAGATATAATCTATACAACTTAAGAAAAGAGAGATATTCAGGACAATAAAAAAAAACAAAAACAAAGAGTGAAGTGATGACATCACGTGAAAATCATTTAGTAGTATATTAGTCAATGTTCCTAAGCACGAGAAATTTTATGATGAAATATGTATTGTATCACTCAAGTTAGAGTGATAGTAAAGACAATGATAATTGGTTATAATTTTTAAGATATTCTAGGTGGAATTATATCCTCGGCTTACATTATAAATGAACTCAACATAAGATTCACTTAACTAAAGAACCAATAATGAGATAACATTCTAATTGGCTATCAAACTAGTAGACTATACTTTAATATACAACTTAGGAAGAATAAATCTATAAGAGAAGCATGTCCTTTCATTAATTTAATTACCAATGGTAATAAAATAGAGTCAATACATAGTAAGGTGCCTACTAAATACACATAGTTGCAATCAATATATTAATAGCCTCGACATGTTTTAATCAAGTCACTGTCCAATGAGACCAATATAAGCCAAGGTTTGTTATCGAGAAAGATAAATAGAAGTTGTGTCATAAATTCTACTCATATTGTGAATGAACATAACTTCAGGACAAAGTTTCTTGAAGGGTGGGTGTATGTAACGCCCCATATTTTGGCCTTAGGAAATTATATCTTCGATTTTTCTCATTATAGTAATTCATTGCTTAGTAACTATTTGGACTCTATGAAACTGATATAGACATGTGAAAGGTGTAAATCTAGAATTATTTGTGAGTTGCACAATGTTATATTTTGTTGTTATATGTTCGTGATGATGATGATTATGTGATTTAGTTAAACACGTAAATTTAAATGTGGAATTTTGGTACATGGATACCAGTTTAAATTACGCTGTGAATGCATAAGATATGAAAGGCATGATAAAAATAAACATACATTCCTAATTGAGTGTTAATGGAAATATGGATTCTTATATAAATTTGTGATGTATATGCATCAATATGTGTTATTGGTGAACTAACCTACTAGATGATGAGCTATGTGATAGCCAAATGACTATAGTATTGAGGTTATTGGGATGTCGTAGAAATCAAGAAGACAGTGTATGCTATAAGTTGTACTTATCATTTAATTTATGGTTTCAAATATTTCTATGATCTATGGTAAGTGTGGTTTTGACAGGACACACAACTTGCCCAGAGTGGTTATTGATGACGTGACTCTAAGAACAATAATTGCACAGTATGGCTTGATGTAGGGTGTTGACCCTATTTCTATGAGGAGGGGTGGAGGCATTTCCCGCCATTTATCCTCCGAAACCTAGAGTCGTGGGAGGGTTGTGTGGAGTCATGCTCCCCTAGACATGTGATGGCGACTGCTAGTTGCTTGTTGGGGAGGCTTGGTCAAGATGTATGACACTTCCTCTTACGAGTTCTATATGGAGTTAGGTCAATATAGTTGATGCTCCAGCTTAGTCCAACAGAGGAAAGGATAGGATGGAAGATGGAAGTAGGTTAGGAAGGAAGGATGCTTCGATATTAGTTGAGAATACTGATTGGGGATTAGAGATGCCACTATTGTTTACTCACTTGATTCCTACCATGCTTAAAACCCTCTTTGATTTCCTAATTATATTTTATGTGTGACAATGAGTTATTGATGAATTGGTGTAATTTAGTACGTTAAGATTATTAAATGATGCATTACTTGATCTGTTGTCCTACATGTCTTGGTGATCATATAGTAACTATGCACTAGAGGCAATGATTGTTTACCATTTGTACATGCATGAGATGTGTGTCTGCTAGCTATGCACACATACCCTACCCATGTACACTAGTATAAGTAATTAATTTATTAATATTTAAATTAAATTATTAACTATTTAATTGAATGTTTATTGAATATGTAAATTATATTGCATACAAATATCTAGAAGCATTAAATACCTTCTTCACTTTGATAGATAGTGGGTGTGATGAATTAAATGAGCATGGTGGGGTTTTATGTACATTTTGGGGAAAATTATCAAATAACATTTATTAGCTAGCATGAGAATAAATTCTTTTTATTTTATTTATTATTGTTTAATGCAAGTCATTTAGATTTAGTTTTATTTTAATTTTTTCCCAAAATATCTAGATAAGGGAGGTTGATGGATAATAATGAGGGTGGTTGAGGAGAATTGGGGAAGGTTGTATGGAAACTTGATAAATAGGGAGAAGAAGTAGAGAGAAAAAAAAAAGATGGAGAGGTTTGAGCATGATGAGAGGTTCTGAAATTCTTGGAAGATATAATTCTTGTGAAAGTTTTCTTTAAGCATTTGTACTTTGTTGTTCTTGGGGTCACGGGCACGGAGGGCCAAGAAACCAAAATGTTTCTTGGCGCTAGGAAGCCAGCTAGGCTCCTATTTGGCAGGGAGGATTCTGTTGTTTCACTCTAGGAAAGAGGGAAAAGAATGCTTGGAAGCGCCCAGGACTACATTACAATCGATAAGCTTCGGAAAGCTAAGAAGGAGGTATTTTTCCATGGTATTTGGTTATTTATATTTTGTATATACTTTTCTTTTAAGTTCCAAATCATAGAGTTAACATATTACTTATTTCATCATGTTATTTATATTTATCATTGAGCAAATGTAGAAGAATTGTGTAAATGAAAATCAATGAAATTATGCTAAAACAAAGTTGTTATTGTGTATGTATAAAATGAAAGATTAATTGTTTAACATCATGGATGGGTGTTACATTATTTCAACGCAATAGTGGGTTTGGGGTATTATATTGAACCTTGATGTCTTTTGTCTTGACTGAGGAAAATTGGAGCCCTAAAGCATTGACTATCAATCCTGTGTCTTTTTGTAAATGTGAAAATCACTGCCTCGCAAAATCATTGTAAGGAAAGAGTTTCGGGTGAGAAACTATTGTGTGGATGTTGATTTTTAGGATATTTATGTATTCTTCACTTTTTGTACCATTAGGTGGGAATATTTCATTCTGAAACATGTAAAAAATTTCACAATAGCTGAGGAAATGATCCAACTCATGATGGTTGTTTGTATCAAGTATATTGAAAGAATCTGGAACTATAGTATGAACATGAATAATGGGTAATATTTGGAGTTTCCCTTTCCTAGTTGTCATCGGAGACATTTCTCCTCCTGCATAAACCATACAATTAAAGAAAATAAGTGTATTACCAGAGTGATATAGATACATGTTTCTAAGTGCTTTCTGAAACACTTACCTGCAGACTAGAGATAATAATTGGCAAATCAATTGACTAGACTTTTGAAACACTAGAATCTATTATTCTTGGTGGTAATATAGAAAATTAGGGTAAATTAAGTATCCACGATGTCTTAATTCTTCCCAAATTCCCTCCAAGTCCTTGTCCAATTAATGAACAAAATGAGTTACATCTTCGACTTAGTCAGAGTCATACATGATATCACAATTTATTTCATAGAGAGTCGAGGGATCATGACCTTTAATCATATCATTGGAGGAGTGGAACTAATAGGGGGAAGGCATCATTGATAAGTCATTTACATTCGAAGTTTGTAAGGATGAAGCCTATTTGATAATGATTGCAAATTCATCTTGTAATGACGACACCTTTAAGTTTTTCATTGTCCTTGAGGAAAGTAATAAATGTTAGCAATATTATTACAAACTTATTGGTTTGGTCGCTTAAATAAATCATCTCCATTATCGTTGGGTCATTATGTTAAAATAGTTGTGTGGTTCATGTTAGGGGGCAATGTAGGTTTAGTAGCCAAGATGTATTCGGTGATCGCTAGACAAATTTCAATTGTAGGATGAGATTAAGGTTCAGTTGTCAGTGATCTATTTAAGTAGTGTCATCGTCGAAATTTTTCAAAGGGAATAACAAAGGAATAACCCCAAAGTATTTACCACTGAAGAAAGGTTTCAATGAAAATAAAAATGAGTGGGAGATTTCCACATGTGGGAATGGCATTGGTATCATGAAGTGATGGGGAAATGGGGCCAAAGTAAAGAATCATGTTAATGCAGGTTTAGGAACGAGACTTATAATTTCATTTGAACGATGAAATGGATTTATAAATAAGAGTGCTTCATCGAGAAATATTAATTTCAACCAGTTTTCCCCGATGACAATATAAGGGTGTCATCATTGTGATTCTAGTATTAGGAGAGTTGAAGAGTGGGAAGTAAAGAGACGAAAAAAAATACAAGGACCAAGGCCAAATAAATCGAAAAGGGGGGAATTTTTGTAGCTATTAATGGTTGAATTTTGAAAAGGTTTTGTATCTTAAGAAGGAATGTATGAATGGTATGAAAAGATAAAATTGAAGTTTAATGAAGATATTATTCTCTCCATGTTTGGTGACCATATGAAAACATTAAGCTTGTAAGTAAATAAATCATCAAGTAGGTAAAAAGTAGTGCCTTGTCAAATGTTGGTAATATGGGTTCCCACCAAAAATATTAGTTTTTGTGGGGGTTGTTGTGTTGTTACAAAAAATGGCGACTTGCATGGGAGAACCAATTATCTATGTTTCAAATTAACCACGAGATAATATTTCTTGACTCTTTGATTTTTCAACAAAATTTATAGACTCAACTATTAGAATATAGAATATGGTGTGCTCGTTTTACCATTGATGATACCCTCGTCACCCAACCACAGGCCAAAGCCTCCCTTCGAGCACCTTAACCTTGACTGAGAATTCCTCCGAAAGCAATCCCTAGTCTAGATAGCCAAACAAAGGGACAATGCATCTCTCTCCAAGGATAACGCAACACAAGAAACTGATCACATAGTCCCAAACCCTAGCCAAGAGATATCCAAGACAATACTGAAACTAGTTGTTGTTGCAGCTACAGTTGCAACCCTCCTCCAAACTTGCACACCAGACTACAACTACAGTGTGCACGAACTAGGAAACTGTTGCGCAGAACTAGCTCTGTCTGCAACTGCTGAGATGCTATAAATGCGAACTGGCGCCCTATATTTATAGTAATCCTGTCAGTTTACTGGGGCCGACTTATCTTTCTGGGTATGTGTCTATTCAGTATATTATTATTAATTCTAGATGACTTCTTCTCTTGGAGGCTAATAGCCTAATTTAAATTTTCTTCTTGAGCCGACAAGGCTTCTAGGGTTATTAACCAATTCATTAGGGTTTCTCTTGCTTCTTGGAGTCTTCTATTCTCATCGGGTTCACATGTAGAGGTAAATACCTCCCATAGCTACCATAATATTAACACTCTCTCCTAGCTAGAGAGGTATTTACAGGTAATGGACTTGAGCACAAAACATACCATTTACCCGGTAGCATCAATATAGTCATCTAGACTACTTCATGACTAGATCATGAGCATCACCATCACTATCAGCTGCATCATATCTCAAAACCATACTTCATCTAAGTAATATGATGTTGGATAAGTCACTCTCACCATAGAGTGATACAAGAGGAGTAAAATCTCTGAACTGTTTTCCGTCTAGAAAACCTATGTTCATCATTCATCTGAATGATCATCATCTCCAATAAATTGTTGATAGTATTCAAGGAAATTAGAACAAGGATAGAACACACCTATGTCTATTCATAGTATTACACAACTACAATCCAGTGGTTAACTACCACATCAAGTAACACACAAGTACTTGATCAGCAACGTATAGTTGCGACCAGTGAAACACACTCACCACAGTAGTCCTCATCTACTGTCATATAGTCTTGATAACAAACATCTGAGAGCATTTTGCATAGAAACAATGTTATGATAAAAACTGTATCATCTGGGCCAATCTTTGACTCACGTCTGTGAGATCTCAAAGAATGTCTGCCACCACAGTAGTCTTCATTTGCATAGAAACAATGTTATCATAAAAACTGAATCATCTGGGCCAATCTTTCACTCACGTCTGTGAGATCTAAAAGAGTGTTTGCCCTCAGTATAGAATATCAACAATGATCATCTGGGCCAATCATTCACTCACATCTGTGAGATCTGAAAGAATGTCTGCCCTCAATATATAACATCAATAATAATCATCTGGGCCAATCTTTCACTCACATCTGTGAGTTCTGAAAGAATGTCTGCCCTCAACATAGAATATCAATAATAGGCTACCTACGCCATTCTTCTGAACCAAGGAAGAAGGATTGTTTCTGATTTATGAACCTGGACCATTTCCCACCCTAGGCCATTCTTACGACACTAAACAAAGTGTAACCTAGAGAGAATGAGTCTTCCCTCGAGAAATGCTTGGACCATTCCTTACCCTGGGCCATTCCTCCGACACTAAACAAAGTGTAACCTGGAGGTAATGAGTTTTCCCTAAGGAATGACTATCCTGGACTATTCCCCACCCTGGACCATTCTTCCGACACTAAAAAAAGTGTAACCTGGAGAGAATGAGTCTGCCCTCGAGGAATAAATGTCCCTGACTGTTGAGCCTAGACTACTCCCCACCCTGAGCCATTCCTTCGACACCAAACAAGGTGTAGCCTGGAGAGAATGAGTCTGCCCTCAAGGAGTAAATGTCTGAACCATTCCCCACCCTGGGCCATTCCTCCGACACTAAACAAAGTGTATCTTGGAAAGAATGAGTCTTCCCTCGAGGAATGTCTGTCCTTCATCAACCTCCAAAATGGACGATTCTTCAAAACTGCTCAAAACTATGAACTTCAAAAGAATGACTGCCCGGTGAGGCAGACCATTCTACTTGACCACTACTGAGAGTGACTGCCAAGAAGAATGATTGTCCTAGACCACTCCCCATAATGGGAAGTCGTTGTCTATGATACATCAGCAATCAGCCTGCCTCCCATGTTAACTACAATGGGAAGCCACTTTCCATCAGAAATCTCAATCCACTTTCTGAACAGGAAAGCATCTGTCAAATATGGACTTTTACAAAGATAAATGCTCCCTCCTAACTGGAGAGTTATTTCAATAACAAAAATAAATGTTTGCGTACCTTATTCTAGCTTGGAGAGTCTTCCCTTCCGGTTAATAGAGTTATTTCCACGAGCTCTAGCTTGAGTATGCAAGTTCTTTCAGCTTGAATATGAGCTTTACCAAAATGTATGCATATCTGCTCATCTGTGGAGATATGTATTGGAGAATCACTTTCTCCTTTCTGACTTCATCGTGGATAATGTAATACTTGTACTGTAGTCTAGAACACTGTGAATGATTCATGTAGATGTGAACAATAGAGTATATCATAGTTGGAGAACTGGAACATATCCGTGTGGCACTTCATGATATTTGATCTTCTGAGTAGTCATCTTGATGTTATAGGAAATCTTTATCACGCTTCTGCTCTGCACTGGAGATTCTCCACCAAGTTGTCTTCTTCTTATCTTCATACAAGATTATCTTTCTAGTATGCCTCAAAGTCTTGAGATTGCTCTGCATGCGCTCTTTACTCAATTTCTTCTGGAGAACATTCTTTGCATTCATCTGATGTAGAATTCTGACTTATGGATGTTGTGGATAATATAATGACTTATATAGAGATAAGTCTGGTGTACTGGAACAATCAATCATCATAGTCTTCTCCCTCCATCTGGGAGAACCTCTGGTTCTGGATCTCACAATGCTTTCATTCATAAGTCTTCCGTACACTATTCTTCATCATGACTTTCAGTTCTTCTGCTTGATTTCCTTTTAGTGAGTTCACATTAGGCTGGTAATCTTGTGATTCTTGATACAATGACTTGTTGTTTTGATTCTTTTTTCTTTGAATCTTCATGTTCTTCTTTTTCTTTAGTTCTTGGGTCCATGGATTTTCTTATAGGTTCCATTTCCTAGAGATTCCACTTCTTATCTTCATCATTGGTTCACAGATCTGGATGGACAACCAGGAATACTTTAAGGCTTCTCTTCGAAAGGTCTTCTTCTACGGTTGAGCTGAACACGTACTGTCTTTCATGACTGTTACCATGGATATATACATTTCATCATCTTCAATGGATCATAGGATTAACTCCCTCCTAATCTTTGCTTCATATAAGAGTGCATATAATCCGCTCCCTTCATCTGATTGCTTCTGTCTTTGTCCTTATTGTCTTCTACAATATATAATAGAGTCCATGCTTCCATCTGCAAACTTATTGTCTTCTGCAATATATAATTGGCTCTCTTGTCTTAACAGAGTCCACACTTCTGTCTTAGTTGTCTTCATAAGTCTTTCCCCAATTTCTCTTGATGTCTGACTTCTAAGTCTCTTTAGGATTGGTTCATCTTATCTTACAGTAGCTTCCACATGATTTGTATTTCATCCTTTCATATATATTATCTAACGACATTCATCCTTGTCCCATTGTTCTTTCATAGGTATAGCCCTTCTTGGAACACATTATCTATACAAGATATGTACAGAGACGATGCAATCAAGATATGTACAAGAGAATAAGAAGAGTGTTGTTACCTTTTAGTAGAAGAAGTCTCTTCCATCATGCTTAGTCTTCTTAGTAGGTTCCTTTTCTTCGACAATCAATGCTTCGTGTTTCTTCTTCCTTTTATTTAGCTCGGGACACTAATTTCTATAGTGACCGTACTTTTGACAGTTGAAGCAATGTATTTCTAAAATGTATTTCTCTTGGTTTGGCTTCCTCCTTGAACCAAAGTTCCTTTTGTTCCTGAAGTTCTTCAATCTTGCTATGAAGGCTTGATCATCGTACTTCTTTTGGGGTTTCTCTTTTGCATTGATCCTTGATTCTTCTTGAGCACAGCAAGTCCAAAGCTCTTCAAATGTCGGGTACTCCTTCCTTGTGTTCATGATTGCGGCAAATGCATCCCATGTCTTGGGAAGGCCATTGCGTACTATGTTCACCAATTCCTTTTCTGAAGTGATCTCTTCAATAGCTTGTAGTTGATCTCTTAGCTGGGAGATCCTTACAAAGTAGGATGTTATGTTGTCGTCATCATTCATCTTCATGTTACAGAGATCATTCTTGAGACTCATAACTTGTCCAATGTTTCTGACTGAGAAGAGATTTGTTAGGGCATCGTAAATCTTCTTCGATGAGTCAAGATGGGAGATGTAGGGTATCAAGTGGTCTTTTATGGAATCCACTATGATACTCATGGCATTGATGTCAATGTATTTGAACTTCTCCATAGCTGCAACGTTTTGCGGTTCCTTCTCTTCTCCTTCTATAAACTCTGGCTTCACAATCTTTCCTTTCACAATGTACAACACTTTATTCTTAGCAAGGATGAGGTCAATACTTGTCTTCCATGCTCTAAAGTTAGAGGCTCCATCTAGCTTGTTCTCAGACTTCATAAATTTCATCATGGCTTGCTTGATTTGGTCAAACCCTAGATGTGACTAGAAATCCAAACTTTACGTCTTGGCCTTCTAAGAGTACCAGGAGATGCACTGGGCTAGGGCACACTGATCTATCTAGAAATTAGATCAATCTCATCACTTAAGGTGCCTCGACAAGAGGTTTAGGGTTTCTGCAACTGCTTCTGCTAGTAACCTTAGCTGCAGTAATTTTGGAAGTTGCTCCTACTAGTAACCCTAGCGGAAGTTCCTCAACAAGCTCAATGTCTAGCAGTTATGTTTCATTCTAGCATTCTAGGCTGACTGAAGGGGTGTGGGCCCATAACATGTTATAATATAGAATATGGTGTGCTCGTTTAACCATTGACGATACCCTCGTCACCCAACCACAGGCCGAAGCCTCCCTCCGAGCACCTTAACCTTGACTGAGAATTCCTCTGGAAGCAATCCCTAGGCTAGATAGCCAAACAAAGGGACAACACATCTCTCTCCAAGGATAGCGCAATACAAGAAACTAATCAGATAGTCCCAAACCCTAGCCAAGAGATATCCAAGCCAATACTGAAACCAGCTTCAGTTGCAGCTGCACCTACAACCCTCCTCCAAACCTTCACACCAGACTACAACTGCAGTGTGCACCAAATGGGAAACTACTGTGCAAAACCGGCTCTGTCTGCAACTTCTGAGATGCTACAAATGAGAACTGGTGCCCTGTATTTATAGTAATCCCGCCAGTTTACTGGGGCCGGCTTCTCTTTTTGGGTATGTGTCTATTCAGTATATTATTATTAATTCTGGCCGACTTCTTCTCTTGGAGGCTAATAGCCTAATATAAAATTTCTTCTTGAGCCGACAAGGCTTCTAGGGTTATTAGCCAATTCATTAGGGTTTCTCTTGCTTCCCAGAGTCTTCTATTCTCGTCAGGTTCAGATGTAGAGGTAAATACCTCCCATAGCTACCATAATATTAACATCAACAATATCGTGGACCCCAAACATACTTCTCTATAGAAAGGATAAGGACATAGCGACTCTGTGTGGAGATATTTAGGATAATTCAAGAGAGAACATTAAAAATGGAATTAATTATTTATTTTGAGAATCTAGGAGGACTAGAACACCACAAAGGCTCACACCTGAATTTTTTAATAGCACAATGCAATCTTCACCTCTTTTTCCCGACATTAATTCACTGTCAATGAGAGTTCATAGCCATGTTGAAGTTTCCTTATTATCATACAAGAATATACCTACTACGAGTGATCATCCATATCCCTAAAGTGTTTACTTATACTTTCCACACTAATGATAGTTCTTTCAACTTCTCTTTTATTTAAATAAATGATCACCCTTTTAGATTTTAGTTATAGATAATGCATATGCATGTAGGGTGTGACATAAGAAGGGTGATACAAGAGTCATTTCAATATGCAAGTCTCAGTCAATGATTTTCTTCATGGATTCTTCCCAAGTAAGCCTTTTATTAAAATTTTCAAGTTATAGGACACAGAGGCCTCACGAGAATTATCCAAAAGACACCTTAAGTTTTTATTGTATCTTGTTTAAAGAACTGTGGTTTTCCTATGAGAATAGTCATAAAGGAAACCAATCCCATGTCCACTTCAGTGACTCAAACACATGTTATGAAAAATTGGTGGCTTCCTCAAACAAACAAAAGTGAATTTATCCCATAAATTACAAGCATAAGTCATATTTAACTGTTTAATACCAAATACAAGACATTTCATCATTACAATGAGTACATCACTAGATATTCTCCTACAAGGTTCTTGCTAGGCATGGAAAATAGTTTCCAGTAATTCAAATGAAAAAGAGGTTAGAAAGGGATTATTGTGGTAGAAAAAGAAAAGAGGTAAGATAAAAGGAGGAACATATTTTTATTCTAAAGGGTTTCAAATGAAAAATGAATCCATACAATGTATAATAGTATTCCACCAAGGGTGACTAGGGGAAGTATCATTTAAGGATTTGACCATTGACAAGGAGCTCCTCCCTATCTCCCTCCAATTTTCTGAGGCCCAATTTTTTGATGAATTATATATGGGCCTAACCATAACTTTTTGAACTTTTTATGATTTCATTTAAGCTCATTTTCTTTTTCCCACTTTAGAACAATATCTCCCTCCTGAGAATCTTTGTTTCCTACACATGACTTACCAAACCATTTTTTTTATTACTTCTTGGTGTTGCATTAAATTCCTTTTGGAATTTTCCTTTTCTTGTTTCAATTTTAATAGCATATCAAGACTTTGTTGCATTACGAGGCATGCTTCATTTTCAATAGATTCAGAAAGATACAATGAGGGGAAACAAACATGTGTAGTAAAAGTCACTTCTTGTCCATAGACTATAAAGAAGGGATACTTATCTATAGAGGATTTAAGTGTTACTCTGTTGGTCAACAAGGAGTTCAGGAGGGCCATATATCAGTTTCTTCGATGATAATTGATAGTTATCTTTAGGATTTTTATTAGGTTTTTATTGATGGACTTAGTCATTCCATTTCCTTGTGGATAATAGTTTTTTGAATATTTAACTTTAATTTTTCATTCAAGAGAATATTTATTTAATATTAGAGAAGAAAATTACTTGGAATTATCAAAAACAAAGACTCAGGGACACAAAACCTAGTGATAATATAAGATTCAAGGAAATATATCACCTGTTATTTGTTGGCTATCTTCAAGGGGATTGCTTTTGTACATTTGGTGAAATAATCAATAGCAATCAAGATATATTTGTGTAGCTCAGAAGATTTGGGATTAATTTCCCCAATCATTTCCAAACCCCATTGTTGAAAAGGTCATTCTATAATCACATGTTGCATTGGAAATACAACTTTATTTTCCTTTCAAGCTGACCTTATACATTCCTGACACTTTATTACATATGTGAGTTCTTGAATATATTAGACCAATAATAACCAAGTCTAAGGACCTTTTGATTAGTAGTGTCACCTCTGAAATTCCCACTAGTTGTGCCATCGTCAAGTTTAAATAAGACCTTGCCTACATGTCTCTTTTGAATGCATCTCAAGAAAGCACTTTCATAATGTTTTCTGCATAATATCTCTTGAATGAGTTGATATTAGGTTTATATGAGTCTTATTCTCTCTTCTTCTTTGGTTCCATATAATGTGGAGCTGACCCATGGGTTAAATAGTATTTCATTTCAAAGTACCATTGGCCACAATTAATAGGAATTTAGTAAAATTCTCTTTCGGAAATAATTTGATCTTGATATAATGTATCTTCTTGGGCATTGTCACTTATTGATTCAATAAATAGCTTACATAAACCCTACCCATTGAGAATTTTAGCAGGCTTGATCTTCAGGTCGTACTCTTGTAAGGTTTTTATTCAATTATCTTTTTTATCTCCTAGATTATTTTCCACTAAGAGGTTTATTACAGTGGCATAATGAAAAATTACCTTAGTTCAGTTTAGAAATGAGTTTTCAATTGGCCATTATGGGAAACTAGAACTTGGTTGTAGCAAGAGAATCCATCGAGTAAAGAGAGAATTTTTGAACTAGATACACATTGCATGATTTGCTTCATATGAGGCATTGGATAGTTGTATTTATGTGAGACTTTGTTTAAGTTCCTAAAATCAATGAAATACTTATTTCCCCATTATTCTTCCTTAGTGGTACAAGATTAAAAATCCACCAAGTATTTCTAACTTGGAATGTAATCTTAGCAAATAAAAACTTGTTTGGATCAACTTTAACTTGTGGCTCAAGACTAGGGTGCATTTTTTTCAGTTTTTGTTGAAAAGGTTTTGATTGAGGCTTCAATTGAATGACATGTTGTATGATCTTGGTTTCATAAATTTTAAGTTATTCATATGTCTAGGAAAATATATATTTGTATTCCTTGAACAACTTGATAACATATTGTGTTTCATTAAGAAAACAATTATTTCCCATATTGGTAATTTGAGGTGTGTTGCTTGTTCCCATATTTACTACTTCAAACTGTAGTGATGATTTGTTAGTTTTGTAGTTTGTTTCCCTCTTGAACATATCGTGGAGATCATAAATTTTCTCTAGTTTCACTACATTCTTAGGGATGTTGTTAGCTAGACTAGGTTGATAACTTTGTTGAGCTTAATCGGTGATACCAATGTTCATTATTTGATCATATTGACCTTCATTTATAATAGAGTCTTTGAACGTGCCTTCGAGGTGTAGAACGTTAATAATATGTTGGTGATCATCGAAGACTCTCCAATTGGTTATGTTGTCGGGAATCGATGAACTACACAAAATTTCAACAGAAAAGGTATCAGGCATTAATTTACTTTGATGGTATCAATATAGATACAACATTAAAAGTAAGTGAGCATGAGAGTTCAATGAACAACGAATAAGATTGATATTAAATGCATAGTTTTTTTTATTAGTTATCATACCTCATGTTGATAATGTTTAAGATGACTTGAAAGATAGTGTATGGTATTCCTTTCCTGGCTTATAACAATTTGTGAACCTTAAAATACTTTAAATTTATTTTCTTTCAGGTTTGATTCTTTTCTGAATCCTTGTAGTAGGGCTTCGTATTCGATAATATTGTTTGTGCATTGAAACTCAAGTTTTCACGAAATCAATGTTTTCTTTACTTACGGATATTTGAGTATGAATCCAACACTTGCACCTTCTAGAGACTTGGATCCATAAAAACATAACGTCCACATATAAGGATCCCTCTTTTTGGTTGAAAAGTTGAGTTCAAATTGTCAATGTTTTTTTAATTGTTGTGATTAATGGAGTTAGTAATTATCTCTAATATATCCTTGGACATTGTGTTAGATATTACACTATAAGTAATGTTAGTGTTATCTACCATATCACAATTAGGATTAACAATTTGAGTGTAATGAAGGATTTCATATTGTGTGTTTGATTCTGCAAAATGAGATATTTCAGAAGTGTAGTTCCCCAAAAATGTGTCATATGAATAACTTCCCAAAATTGAATTATTAAACATCACAGGTTCATTGGGATCATTCAAATCAATAACCACATGCTTAATATATCTTTCTCTATAAATTCTGATGTGATCTAGTTTTCGATTGAAAGGAATCCATAAATGTGACCAATCAATAGAATAACACCCATTCAACATAGCAGACCAATATCTACTCAAACAAATGCCATAATTGTGATGAATGTCTACCATAATGGTATCAATAGTTTGATGAATTTTAGGATTAGTAAACATTTTGATTAAAACAATTTTTATTTCCTCATTACTTTGACTCGACTTTTATCTAACTTTATAATTTGAATATCATATGCTTCAAGATTGACATTAAACTTCTCACATAATTTAAGGGGAATTAGACTAGAAGAATCTCTACTGTCTACCATTCAATTATGAAAATTCCTATTGAATATTTTGAAAGTAATTAGGAAAGGGGGAGTAGTAGATCTTGACCTTTGTCCAGTTAAGGATGCATTTGTGGCCACTTGACTCTTGGATGGAGTGTCATTGTTAGATAGGTTATATTTGGTTGTTCCCTCCTTTGTGCCTAGACTACCTTCTTTAATGCCATTGGAATTCGTTCTTTGTAGGTTTTTAATAAAAAATTCTTGAATGTGAGGGAGTTTCATGAGTTCAAACAGGGAAATATTGGATTTAGTTTTCTTCAAATCTTCCAAGAAATCATATTCCATATTTTTTGGGGAAATGGAAGGATACTTGGCTTAGGCATTTGATCGTTATCTTTTTGGTTGGAGGGTGTCATTTTAGAAATGTTTGGAGTAGTGAGGTTGGTAAGAGATGACATTTTCTTGGTTTTGGATGTGGTAGTTGTGGGAAGATTAGAAGTGTTTGGGGCTATTATTATTTCTTCTTGCTTGAAGTTCTAGTAGTTACATCGTTTTGGGACAAGTGTATTTCCTCTATTTATTATTCCTCTCTACCATAAGTGATATCCAAAAATGAGTTCACCTATTTCTCTTATGTTCCTAGAGATTCCTAAGACTCTTCTTGTTGTTCATTCTTTTCCTCTCCTTCATCCTTGACCCCAGTCATATTTTTTGTTGCCCAAGTTTGTAAAGCTTGAACAATATATTCCATATTAATCCCATACTGCTTGTAAGGATTGGTTTTATTGGTTGGGAGAGTACTCTTGTCTTTCTTGGAGGGAAATCTAAAAAAAATATTTTAGTTTGAAGATCCTTATCCACAAGTCTTCTTCAAATATATTAGTTCATTAGAGAGTTTTTTTTTTTTTTTAAATTGGAGAGATTTGATCTCTATGGAATCAAAATCCTTCTTCTCTTCTGAGGGTTTGGACACGGTTACTTTGGTTTTACCTTTTTCTTTGGATGGTTATGCCCCATTATTCCCTTTTAAACTCAGCATGTTCTTTACAACTTTAAGAGCTTCCTAAAAATCTTCTTCGAGGGTGGCTTTCTCATCTTTCTTAAGAAACATCACCATGGAAATGGTAAAAATAGAGGTGTATAATTCAATGGAAACGTCTTCAGTAGGCTAACTAAGAATTGATTGTATTCATTGACCAATTCCTCAGAATCCATTTTAATTCTTCATAGTTCTAGGACTAAATTTGTTGGTGTTTTGTTTTCCCCAAATTTCCTAAGAAAAATGGTCTCAAAATTTCGCTAACTAGTAATGGAGGGTTCCTTGAGAGAGAAGAACCTTATCAAATATTTATTCTCAAATCTAAACGGGTTAAAGGAAACAACTACCACTTCCAATACCAAGAAAATAATAAGGTTTTTAATAGGTAATAAAATGTGATAAATGACCTCGAGATGGGGTTCCACTTGGAGAGGATATGAATGATCATGTTCTCACAAAGTGTCGCCACCCTCCTCCTTTTATTCCTCTTAATTCTCATCATTAATGCATATGAGATGGGTGGGCATTTCTACCGCATGGGGAATCTATTGTGAAGGTTTGGCATGGTGTTGGTTTACATTCACGCTGGTACTTGGACATTGAGTGTCATCAACTCAAGATCTATGACATTTACCATAGCTGTAATCGGAATAATTGCAGTGTTTATGTTCGTTGAGAGCTCCTTTTATCCCATTCTGATTTTGTTAACAACTATTCCACCTCTCATAAAGTCGCTTATGTCTTCCTCCACTCGGGTTTTATCTCCTCCTTTGCTTGATCTCGTTTGCATTCTCACTAACCCCATGCTGTGAGAGCAACTTCATAGTTAGACACACTTTCCCTTCTCTTTTAGATGCTTCATCTCATCACCCTATTGTATTCGTGTCTCCCTCCACATCTTTGAATCAAGATGAAAATGATTGGGGACCGATCTTCGTGCTGCAGAAATTTACTCTGGCTCGGCGAGAGCCTATTGATGCCTCCACGATGGTCAACCCTGTGAATGCCCGAAATATTTTAGCCCCTTCTGTTCAAGTTGATGACAATTGTCCGACTCAGAAGCTACAGGAGTGGGGAGTGGGTTTCCCTATTCTAGAAGAAGTGGCTCTCATGTTAGTTGAAGAAGAGATTCCAAAAAGTGCAGATCTAAATATAGTGGTATTTCAAAAAGTGTTGGTCTAAATATAGTGGTTACACAGTTCGAAGAAGTGGTGCCCAAGTGGATTTCACAGCCCATCTCATATTCAAATTGCACAGGGATGTTGCGGACCAGCTTCGTCACCAGAAAATCCTCGATATTCGGCTAGATATGTTCTGCAACTCTTTCTCAAGTGATCATGTGAAAAGAATATGCCCAACTTACTTTCAACCTTTTTCTTTTACTCTTGCCTAACTTTTTGCCAGATGATGGTGGTCAAGTTGTATACGGTGTATCATACTCTCCAGTTTATTTTTCATTTTGTTAAATGTTAGAAAACATCACAATCTTGGCTTAAGCCTCCCTATGTCTCATTTTCTTATCTTATTTAAAACAATTAGTATGGTTAAGGACATATTTTCAAGGCTGGATTTAATTTTGATTTCCATGTAATAGAGGCTCCTCCATATGTATATGTTCTCTCAACCTTTGATGTAATATAATTTTTACTTTAAAAATAAAGATGATAAAAGAGGGCATCCAAATTAGGTGAAAATGATAATAATAAAGTATTGAAGTAAGGAATAAAAGTGAGAGGATAAAAAAAAAATAGCAAAAATTATGGCAAACCCCCTTGAGATCATGACAAACATATAAAAACAAAGGTATATAAAAGAAGAATAATAAATTAATTAAAGTGAATTGTTGAGGCAGATTAATATTGAAAGAAAAAAAAATCATTATTTATTATTTATGGGTGAGATTAATATATAAGTCTTATGAGATAATAATAGAATAGAAAAGGGTAAAAATAATATTTAATATATAATTTTGATGATATAATAATAGAATAGAAAAAGGTGTCCATTAAATATAGCTTGAGTGGTTGGGAAAAATAATTGTTATGCTCCTCATCCAGATTCAATTCCTTGTAATTAACATATTATGCCTATAAATCTAGTCATTAATTTATCTTTTTTTTAAAATAATTTATATTTAATTTAAATGAAATATCAAAATCCATTCTACTTCTTATACTTCTTATATTTAATTTGAATGAAATCTCAAAACTCATTCTACTTCTCATATTTAATATGCTTCTCATATCTAATATGAATGAAATCTCAAAACCCATTCTACTTTCTATATACCATGAAAATTCTGAGTAAGCTTAAAAAAATATAGAATAAATCTAATAAGTTTCCATGATAAATTATTAAACAACCAAATAAGACAATATATATATATATATATATATAATAATTATTGTGAAATGTTCAAATTTTGAAATCTCATTTAAATGTCTAAATGCTTCATAAACAATAAAGTATATATCGACTCGGTTTCACATGAGACTCAGAACCATGAGTAGTCATTCATTCAAAAAGTCTAGTGACTCGCGTTACAAAAATTTCATATCAATAAAATACTCAATAAAATTTCATATCAATAAAATAAAATTTCATATCAATAAAATAAAATAAAATTTCATATCAATAAAATTTCATATCAATAAAATAATGACAATATTTCACTAAATTATCAAGAAAAGTCGAGTAACTCGCATTACAAAATTTCATATCAGCAGAATTCTAACAAAATTTCACTACTGTCGCAGTTGTTATTATGGTGGAACAAAACATGCAGACATTACATAGGATTTGAATGAAAACGATGACCAGTCCAACAAAGCGAGCTAAGGAGTTGGGCCTTACTGAACCCATTGCCGGATTTTCCATAACTCTATTCATAAGCGTCATGCCTATTTGTGGCTGCACTGTCATCAGCGTGGGTGATTGGATGCCTACTTCTTGTTGTCTTGTCATCAGCGTGGGTGATTGGACGCCTACCTGTTGCTGCACTGTCATCATAGTCGATGTTTGAAAGTGCTGCTGTGAAGCCATTGCAGCTGGAGAAAGGAAGAGTCCAGGAGGCTGCATGGGCTGAACATTGAACTCCTCCGACTTGATATCCATGACTACGCAAACAATAACGAGCACCTCTCCGTACGTTATCATGCTTCCCACATAATTACCCCGCGCATTTGTTAGACTGACTTTGAGTCCTGTACCACCTTGGGTACGAGCGCCGCGTGGGAATGCTCTGGTCAGGGATACAATTTCAAACAGCCCAGTCTGGTCCACAATCCCTCCTACAGCGATCGGCTGCCGCAGGGTAACGTTGGTGACATACCCGCTCCCACGGATAACGACGACTCCGAGCTGGCAAGTGCGCATGAAAGTTTCCAGTATATCTGTGATGTCGAAGCCACTGGGGACCTTCAGTACACGACTTTTCATCGTGTCTGATATCTCACGGATTCCAGTTAGAGGATTCTTGGGCTTGTTCTTGGAACCGAGAGGCCTGCCTCGCGGCCTTCGGGTCACCATCTTGGGCTTGTCCTTGGAACCTAGAGGCCTGCCGCGCGGCCTTCGGGTCACCATAGCCCCACCCTCTGCCGGAAACTCTTCATCAGCCTTGGCGGCGTCTGTGTTACCGTTCAATCTACTATTAGGGATGTTTTCTTCAGAACGGAAATTTAGATTAGTTTGAAGATGAAAACCTAATTCCGGACCCGAGTCTACCTCCATTATTCTGCCATCCTCCGAGAACCTTTCGGCCATGATTGGAGATCTAATTTACAGAGACTTGGCATTTAATAGAACCTTTCGGCCTTTCTGGTTTTCCCTTCAAGCTCTTGCTATTCTTAGCCGGAGATCTATGTTATTTTTTTTCCTCCGACTTCATATCATATAAGGTTCTTACAAGGTATCCATTTAAGTTAGGGTTTCCCCAGTTTCCGTTTAAGTTAGGGTTTCCCCATTTTCCGTGGGGTCGCGTGTTTGTTAACGTCTTTAATGCGTGTTTGCTGACTATTCATTGTTGTGATTTACCCTCAGCGGTTAGAGCTAATCAACTCTAAAATTAGAATTAATTAACCAATACAATTAATTAACCAAGTGTAGGTGAAATCTAGCTAGCAATAATAATGGATTTTGAGGGTTTTGTTTTGTAAGATACTTGGGCTTTGTCAAATTTGATTATGATTTGAAATTGAATACGAGCATGTTAAGTGTTGGTGTAGTCCACATTGGCTCGTATTTATAGGTGATTTTGATGGTTTATATATCTTTGGATTGTGGTTTCTTAAATCACAGGGATATCCTTGAGTTGTGGTTTCCTAAACCAAAAGCTAGTCTATGCAAAAAAAACCAAAGGTAATATAGGTTTTTTTCAAATTGGATCGAATTTGACCCAATTTATAGCAATTTGTTGAACGTAAGATTTAATTAACCATAATATGAGACTTTGTCGAATTTGATCACCATTTGAACCTGAATACAACCGTGTTGAGGATTGGTGTAGTGCAGGCCTAGTGCGATCCATTTCTTAAACCACAAGCTAGTTTGGAGAAAAAACAAAGGTAATAATCAGATTTGACCCAATTTATCCGAATTTGTTGAATGTAAGATTTAATTAACCGTACTATGGGATTTTGATCACGATTTGAATTTGGATAACTATAAATTTAGAATTAATTAACCAACGGTAATATAGGTCAAATACTCTTATAGAAAATGGATTTCTAGGGTTTAGTTAATTAGGTGAACCACATGCTAGTATGACACTGCTAGCAGGAAAAAAAAACCTATGGCTACTCCAGGGTTTACAATGTAGGCAGATCAATAACCATTTAAAAGTCTCCTACTTCTCTAACTCTGTGTCCGGTGTTGATCCTCCCGCGCTCAATAGCTTAGCTGACTGCAAACCTCCTCCCAAAGGTTGCCTACATTCAAAGACATGCAAACAGGAAGCTACAAGCATACATTTCATACATAAATAAGGGTTAGACGTTAAAATAAAAATAAAAATCAAATGCAAAGATTTGACACATCATGTTTTGGGATATGAAAGGTACTTATTTTATTGATAATACAATGATCACTTACAACCAATGTTGGCTACTGCTCCTTGAACTTCGTCCGATCTCTTCTTCACCAATCTCCAAGTGCACCTTCATGTATCTTTCTCCTCTCAAACTTCTTCTTGGGAAATGGAATGGGTTCTGATGGACAAAAAAATGAAAAATGAGGAATTACGAGGAAATTCTCACAACAAGGTTGCAAATGCTTGGGGCAAGGAGGGGATGTGAAACGAGCAAAGTTTCACTGTTCTTATGTATAGATGTGGAATGAGACCTCAACACCTCATTTTATATGAAAAAAATATGGTTATTCGGTTGGGTGACGGGCTATAGGCAGTGGATTAGTTGGGAAACTACCCAATAGCCTATAATCTCAACGAATTCTTCGCAACTTTTTAATTTTTGCAACTTTTGCAAGTATACGCAGGCTGTAGTGGTGCAACATGCGTATGTACACGGGCTGTAGTGGTGCAAAAAACGTATGTACGCAGGTAGTATTGGTGAAGGGCACGTACATCTTCAAAAAAATGAGTTTTTAAGAGGAGGGCCAAATGCCAGGTATGCATCTGTAGAGAAATTTAGGGTTATAACAGATGCCCCCAAATGTGTGAGGTCAGAAGATCATCTGATAGCCGAAACACATTACAAAATATTCACCAATGTACGAAACGAGTGATCCCGAGACCAGAGTTCGGAAGGTGTCATCTGTAAAATAACAACTGTCTCTCTAAGGCGGGAATACCCATGCTCAAGATGAAATAAATCATGGATGTCAATCAAATACACTGCAGATCCATGTCATATAACTATATAAAGTGTATCCGCGAGCAATAAACAATAGATCTACATCTCAAAATCAAATATATACAACTATAGTATCCATCTTCAAGAAGCCAATAACGCCCGATGGCTGGAGATGAGGTCTTCATAGCTCAAGCAACAAATTCATGATCTTCAATGCTTGGGTAGGAGTACAATGTTAGTGTATGATTTTACTACCTAGAGGTCTTCGACAACTCGTCGGGAAAGGCAAGAGGATATCGATGATCAGGCAGAGAACTTCATTGATTTCGAACAAGGACTTGATTGGATGTTTGGGATGGTCGGGCATGAGGGCAAGAAATAAATTGTAGAAAGGCCGACTCAGAATGGGTGAAAGTTCCCTTGGAAAAGAGCATGAAAGATGATCAAACTCATCTAGCATGACATTGACATAAGTTCACGATGTAGGAGGCAACGTAAACTCTCCATGTGGTTGGAAGAGTAACCAAACTAAGGAGGACATAGCTCTATGTAGCGAAAACAACTTCCTAAGGCCATATTAGATCCCAAATCTTGACGAACAAACTAAAGGATGTTCTTTGTCCAAAGTCGACTCATTGTTTTTCCAAAAAATAATATATATTTCTCGTCCCCTCTTTTTGGGATTTTTGATTTTTTTTTTGTCATTTTCAATTTTTTAAATAGATTGAAAAAGAATAAAAGAATGCTACGTTACAAAGGAGGAACGAGTGTCTCAAGCATACTAGTTCCAAGCACAAGGAACATACAAATTTTCAGAGCAAGGAGACATGTGCAGGAAAATGACACTCGAGGAAAATTCCTCCATGGGTCAAGGTGTTAGGTCGCAAAGGCAAAGTGCTACAAGTCTTGTGTATAAGGCATTCTTCAAAGGTTCAATTGAGAGAAACATGGAGTCGACATTAGGCCAAAGATGCAAAGATGGAAATGTGATTAGCAAGACACGACAAAACCCCCTTCAATGTATTTTTCAAATGCCGAGAGAAGGTAAGCTCGATAGATTTTTTCACATTTAGAGAGTTTGAAAAAACATAAAAGAAGACTCCACTAGGGTATCTTTTCTGAAATAATATAATCAGTTTGAAAAAAGGGATAAACTAGCACTGAAAAGATGTCTATTCAAAACCATTTTAACAAGTGTGACAAAGACAACATCACTTAACAATCTTTTAAATTTTAAGGAGTTTGAAATGAGCTTAGCTATGGACTCACAATATTTTTTCTAGATTTAGTCTCATTAGGTCGAAAAAGTATAAAATTTACTAAGGAGAACTCTCGCGACAAGACAAATCTCTCGAGGTGTAGAGCTTGACTAGCCCAGTACCACATAAATTATCAATTAGGTATTCATAGTTTCTTTTGTAGTTATTATATAAAACAAGGTCATCATCTAGCCATAAAGGATTATGGTTGAAATCAGTGCCTAAATTAGTAGCTTGTTTAGTTGCAGTCCTAGCATTACAGTCTCCAAGCATGAGGACATTACCTTCATTTTTCAAACTATAAATATCTGGTTCTAAATTATTATAGGGAAAAATATCCTGGCCCCCGAGCCCAAAGTTATCAGCAACAATAGTCCCTTGTGAGAGTTTCCAAAATAATTATTCTCTCAATTTTCCTCCTCCTCCTCCACCTCTTGCAGAATTTTCCAATCCAAAATGACACCCCCCTTCAAGTCCTCTCATCCTGTAATGACCTCCTCATTACGACAACAACTCTGATAACAGGTGCAATTTTTTTTTTGTGTTTAAGGTGTGTGCGCGCGTGTAGAAGTAACAAACACTCTAGACTCTACGTTGCCACTCAACGACCAACAAGACGCAACCACGATGAACATAAAAAGACAACAATGACGCGTGACAAGTAATTGCATGCATAACGACGATCACACGACGATAAGTAGAACTGACTACCCGCCATCCTACCCTGCAATAATTAGGACCTCCAAGACACATAAGCAACGCTCAAGCCCAGGTTCCCATCGATTTTAACCATTTAAGGTCTCAGGGTTGGTGATTGTTATGAGGAACATGGAGGTGTCTACATCCCGCCCGACACAAGCAGACCAAGCACACGGAAAGTTACCAACCCACTACCACATTAATTTTAAGAACAACACCCTTCCTTTACTAACTCAGAGTAATTCTATTGTGCTTAATTCAAGAACAATTCAACATAAAAGTTCATCCTTGACAATAAACATTACAATTCCGTTATCATGAACTAATAGACTCATTAAATTTATATCACCTTGACTTTGCGCAATAATAGGCACCTTCATCAATAGGTGACCTCCATAAAAATACAGCTACATTAACTTTTTCATAATGACAACACCCTGGTATATCTTAAATCAACTAACCTAACAATAATCCATCACATTAAATCTACCATATCCTTACCACGATGACAACACCATTGCATATTTAAAATCAAATAACCTAACAATAATCCCTCTCATTGAAGCTACCTTATCTTTACCATAATTGCCATAACTTGAACGCTATCTTTAACATGAGCATATTGTAAATTTATTTAATAGCCATCCTAATTAAATGCCATCCATTACCAAGAAAATTTAATTGATAGTACATTCCCATTTACCTAACCCCAATAATTTATGGTACTTAGTTCCAGGGGCCTTACATTTATGTCATTAGTAACCATAAATTTCCATAGCATATGATAAAATGCAAAGTCATTACCTGTTAATACCATAGTTGCAATTAAATAAAAACATAGTCCCCCTATTCTATAGGTTATCCAACTCTAACCTTACATTTTCTTTTATGTTCCAATGACGGTACCTTTACCCAATCCGATTCTAATATTATATTGACACCACCTATCATTCAATGACTTTGCAATTAGAATAACAATGACATTTCTATTATATGTCGTCTACACCAAAGTTACACTCTATATTAGATTGGAAAAACAATGCTTTACTATACTCACTTATGGTTCCATAACATCCACAAATTCCAGGACTATTCCACTAATATAATGACAAACCATATTTAAAATGACCATATTCAACCTAACAATATTTAAGAAGGACATTATAAAATATTTACAATATTTACAATGCCAATATAAAAACAATAACAACATTTAAAAATGAGAAAATGTAAAGTTCACAACAGGACTATATATATATATATATATATTGCTGGCAACTTAATTAATTAAAGCAGATTGTTGTTATCAGCACTTAACGAATTTAAGTAGTTAGTGTATCTCCGTCGCATTTATTCTGGTCTATACCAAATAGAAAAAGTTCATAGGTCAAGGGTTCCCAAGCAATTGAGCCTTCGACTTGGCATAACCTTTCGAGGATATGTATAATTAATCTTTGAGATATGATTGGTGCCCTAATTCTTACAATGAAGGTTTATAATATTTTTTTTTATATAGTCTACAGATTCACTTGATTCGAGAAGTAATTGGCAAAACAAGAATTCTCATAAAAGGGTAAAACAAAGAGGAAAACCGTAAGGTTATTTGATTGTAAGAAAGAAGAATGAAATAAATTTAAGGGCGTTGTTTTTCAACTGGAACTAAAGGAAACTCATATCAAGGGAAGGTAAAACATGCCGGGTTATCGTTGAGCTGGAGCCACTGTAACTCGAAGGCTATGTGCATGCAAATCAGAGGCATTGGATCTGATTGTAATTGGTTATTGTGCTACTTCGAAGGAAGGAAAAAAAAAAGCTAAAAAATACCCTCACTCTAAAATACTTCAGCTCGCCATCACTCTGGCAGCAAATAATTAACATTGCTTTTTTTTTTTCCTTTTTCAACAATGTGGCCGATTTCCCAGGATTGCATAACTCCAATATCCCATTCTCTAACTGCTACCACGCGTAATCAATCTCGCCTCAATAAACCATAAATGAATGCAACAATATACACTGGAGGTTATTAAATGCGGAAGGGTAACAGGTTATTGTTTTTCTATTTTCACGTGCATCAAGGGGAAATTGAAGCATGGCCAACTGGAAGACATCCAACGCCAGGAAGAGACTCAGGTAGAGGACAGTATCGCAGGGTAGAATTCAGTAGAAACTACTACTCAGCTCACGCGCAACTGGTAACACGCTAAGGACTCCAAGGTCGAAATCCAACATTAAGGCATTCGTTTAAGTGCGTAAGGACTGGAACAATCAACCCTTGAGCGGGTATTCACTCTACTCTATGAAAAAGCAAGGAACAACTAGCCAGTAAGGGTTCGTTGTGTTGAGCTTTAGAACACCCTGGGAAGGCATTCCACGCAGTCACGTTCCAGCCCTGTGACCAATTTCAAGAGGGGCGACTCACTGTCCGGTATTAATTTATGGAAAGTTAAGGTCATTGCCCACACGCAATTGTGGGAGGGTAAAGTTCGTTGATCATATCAATGCTGAATGAAATTCAATTCCCCAAAATTTTGCTGTCCGGAGCAAGACGACATCCCGGGGTCTCTGCGCGTGGCGCTGTAAGGAAATCCCGGTGTAAACCAGTGAAGGATCGTAGGCCTAGGTATGATAGCAGCTACAGGAAGAACTCACAACCACTTCACTGAAGTTAAGCAGATACAAAAGAACACAGACATGGAGGGATGTTAAAAGCCCATCGTATCACAAGCAAAAAAGGGGGCTGACTACAGTACAAGAAGGCCAAGGCCAGGGATATCTGATCGGAAGGCTCGCAGGCCCCAAAAATTTTCCAGCGTGGAGTTAGGTTTAACTTTTCCAAGCAACCGCAGACCCACATAAGGTAAGGCACCACTGGAGACAACAGAGAACCATGTAATGTCGGCAACGCCGAGGCCATCAAATCCTAAATACCCAATACCGCCTTACAGCCACAGAGTTAAGGAAAATTCCAGAATCCTAAACAAATAAATAAAAATGTACACGGTCTCGCCAATGGATAAAAAGTACCCAACCCAGAACAAGGAATAAAATTTTGCGCAGTCCAGGATACGAACAAAACTTATTTTATTTACACAGTCATAGAATAATTTTTACGCCATCCAGAATGAGAATAAAAATATTATGCAGACCTGAGTAATGGAAATAAAAAAAAAA
>SNQJ01S0100234.1:30908-60779 GCA_010110895.2 Picea sitchensis | reverse complement strand
TTGTAAGCCAAGAAAATATGACAGTTCTCCTATTATGGACATTTCAAATTTTGTTTTCATAGAATTAGAAAACCACTGGACAGATGATTCATTAGGATAGCCAAAAATAATATCATCTACATAAACCAAAACAACTAGTAAATTATCACCTTCAGACTTAATGTAAAGGTTATTGTCAACAATACCTTTCTTGAACCTTTTTTCTTGTAGAAATTTGTCCAGTCTATAATAACAAGATTGTGGTGCTTGTTTTAGTCCATATAAGGCCTTCCTCAGCTTACAAACATAATTAGGATTGTCTGTCAATGAGAATCCTTTAGGTTGCTCCATATATACTTCTTCCTCTAGATCTCCATTAAGAAATGTTGACTTAACATCCATCTAATAAACTTTGAAGTTCTTATGACAAGAATAAGCAAGAAACATTCTGATAGCTTCCAATCTTGCCACTGGTGAAAAAGTTTCATTAATGTCCCGACCTTCAACTTGTGCATATCCTTTATAGACCGATCTGGCTTTATTTCTAACAACTTGTCCTTTTTCATTCATTTTATTCTTGAAGACCCATTTGGAACCTATTACATTCTTATCTCCAGGTCTAGGGATAAGCTCCCAAGTATTGTTCTTTTCAATTTGATTAAGCTCTTCATTCATTACTCTAACCCAATTATCTTTCTGGCTAGCTTCCTCAAAATTTTTAGGTTCGGTCATAGATAAAAAGGCAACATGATATTGTTCTGATTCTTTAATCAATTTCCTTCTTGTCTGAACTCCTTCATTTATATCCCCAATTATCTGATTTTCAGGATGATTCTTTCTAATAATTTTGAGAGGTGATTCTCAAAATTTTGGTTCCGTCATAGATAAAAAGGCAACATGATATTGTTCTCAGTCTTTAATCAATTTCCCTCTTATCTGAACTCCTTTATTTATATCTCCAATTATCTCATTTTTCAGGATGGTTTTTTCTAACAGTTTTGAGAGGTGATTTTGTTTCTTTATACTGATTTATGTCAACCCGAGTATTCATATCTTCCATCTAATTCAGATTCTTCCCTTTATTATCCTTGGACCTATTCATCTACATCTTCAACTATATCTTATGTACTTGGATCAACACTGCTTACATTTCCTATCGGGATTTCTTCATCACCTTTTATATATATACAATCAACTAGTTTTTGCGCTCTTATTGTATGTCTTATACCCCTATTTGTGGTACAACCTGAATATACCTCTATCATCCCGGCATTTTATATTTTCATCATTGTTCTTGATATAGTAATATAAATCTAAAAACTTTAAAATGCTTGATCAAAGAAGGTCTTCCAAACCATAAAGTTCATATGGTCTTGTCACCGTGTGGTCCGAGATGAGCTTTTGTTATGATAGCGTGAATAGTCAGACATTAAACTTCTTCCTAACCCAATAAGTGTCCTAGGTATTTTCCCTCTATTCATCATAGATCTTGCTGCATTTGTTGTAATCGACTCGTCGCCTCTCTCAACAACTCTTCTGCTTTGTCAGGAGTCCTTGGAATTCAGTACTCTCTTTTGATCCTATGTTTAATATAGAACTCTTTGAAGTTCCCGTATCCAAACTCTCTCCCACGTGACCTTATTGCTTTTAATATTTTTCTTGTTTGATTCTTAGTCAAATCCTTAAAGCACTTTGAATTTTTCAAGTGCTTCAAAATTTTCTTTCAAAAAGGAAACCTGCTTATCTAGAATAGTCACTACAATTCAACATAAAGTAATTTTCCTCAGACTTTCTTTCCTCGATGGTCCTGTTATAGATCCGGCGCATACCAATCAAGAGGTTCGTTTTCTATTAAAGGAAAGTTTTCAGATTTGAGGTGATTAATCTCCTATCCGATGTGATTGCTGCATGAGTCATATGGATTTTATGTCTTTGGAAGATCTTTTATTGCTCCATTGTTTTTGAGTTTTATTATGTGATCAAAACTTAGGTGACCAAGTCTCTATGCCATGCAACCAATCCTTTCATCATATTTGCTTTTATTGCATTCTTCTTCTTCTCTTTTAAAACATAGACATTATTTTATGTTCTTATACCTTTTGCAACTAGATTACTCAAATTCAATAGATTTTATTCACAGCCTTTTAGAAGCGGCAAAAACAAATTCACACCCCCTACAAACTTGATCGAAACTAAGAAGTATTGCCGATCCTAAAATAGAAGGCTAACTTTGTTATGCTGCTATGCAAGCACCCTCTCTACCTCATAAATAATCTTTAACGGACTTTGTTTTAAAAGCAAATGCATGACCTGGTTTATGTAAGTTGTTTTCCTAGGTTTTTCTTTGCAAAGTTCGTGTGTGAGGAATGTCCCTTAAATGCTTAAATATGCAAGAACAAATACATAGCCATTAAAAGTGCAGTAAATAACACAGCAAACTCACAAAAAAGATGATAAAGTTTACCCCTCTCTGGGCTACGTCTCTTTGAGCCTCCTTCAATGGATCGGCTTCCTCGGGATTAGTTTTTGAAATGATTATTGCGATGCTTCAACCTAAATGCGAGTCATATACCAAACCATTGGAGTTCAGAATAATATTACAAAGTCCTAAATTTGATCATTGTGCAACCGCAAAATGGACAATGGCTCATCCAGCGAACATCTCCTACATGTGTGGTTCCTAAGCTTCTAAGCAAGAATGAGAAAAATAATTGATAGGAAGTCCCAAATGGATCTGAAACCTATCCTAATGTGTCGGTTATAATAAACAGTAAGAAATGACTATTCAGTCTCAGCAAATGAATATGTGCTCATCTGAGCAATGCCTCAAACAATGAGGGCTTCAAGCTTCCTCGAGCTTACTCAAACTTCAATGGTTAAACCTACACAGGAAGTCTTCAAATGCCTAAGTGAAAACCTCAACAATAGGATTCTAGAATGTCCAAAACCCTAGCTGGGTTTTTCACCTGATTTGGTCAAAACTCAAAAAATTTATGGTTCTCCGCCATTTTCCCTTCTTCAAGTTTCCGCAACCTGTTCGCCATTCTGCACCTCTGTACTTTGAACTCAGCTCCAGGCAAGTGTTTTCCCGTGCATAAACTCAGCACCACGCGTGTTCTGGTAATCTGTCAACGGTTACTCAATCCGTTCCAAACTGGAGGTGTTATGCATGGGGCCAAGGCGTGTAATACGTCCCAGCGAAATAAAAGGCCCCGTTCTGTGGTTTTTCTTTCAAACCGCGAATGACAAGTAATGGCGCGTATTTGTGCCCGTTTTAAAACCCAAAACGAGAACCTATTCCCCATTCCCGCATGCGCGATAGGCTAATGGTCATGTGTAAACAACACAAGACCGCGGGCTTTAACAATTTGGAACCCCGCGCACCTATTGATATGAGTTTTGGTTACATGTAATAATATATGACCGTGGGTCAAAACATGTTACCACCCCGCGCGTTGTTTAATACAAAATCCAACATATATTTAAATGCAATGTTATACACAATACGCGCGTCACTAATCCGGTTCGGGAACATGTTTTATGTAAGGTTTTACCGCAGTCAACAAGTTCGCCCCCTTTCAAACAATACAAATGCACTAAATTAAAACCATATGCGTGGACATATAACACAAGAACCACTTGGCGGGTTAATGGTTAATGGAGTTTTGTGAAAGCGTAGTATAGTAGGGAGGTCCGGGGCCTAAACTCTGTGGTCAAAACTTTAGAACGAACCAAAAGTCATTAGCTGAAAAGAAAAGCACGTGGCATCCCTTCATTGGGCCGCCATACACCTTTCTATTCGTCCACATCATGCCACGTGCCACATAATAATTCGTCCAACTGCCAACGAATCACAAACCGCCACGTCATCCATCTACCCCGTCAGCACCTCCAACTCAGCTGCCACGTCATCTCGGCCCCGCAGGCTGCTGACGTCAGCATGCCACGCCGTGTCACCCATCCAGTGGTGACACGTGTCATCTCCGGATTGGTCCAGCCGTACGCCCAAATGTCCAATTCTGCCTGACACGTGTCATCATTTGGAGCTGCCATGTGTCCTGTACGGACATGTCACGTATGCTGTACGGCCTGCCCAGTCAGTGCATCAAATTTCCCTGCTTGCTCGCTAACAACTATAACTTCTCTCTATGTACGGACTCCGCTTACAAATAAATATACCGCCGGAATCGGGAGGATGAGACGGACGCAATGGAACCATTTTCGCCATGCTTAGAGCACTTTGAAAATTTGATCAAATTTTGACCCCGTCGATTCTAATGCCTTCCACCTAGCAGCTTTTGGACCCAGCCACCTTATGATTATCTGACTGAGCTTCAATACTCTTTTTCTGCCAAGTTCTATCAACTGATTCTACTTGAAAAGACTTTTCGACAACGTCAATTGGTAGCAATTACATGTCTTGCACTCAAGAATCGACTATGTCCTCAACCATTGCTCTCTAGTCGTTGCTGGTCCACTGCTCTCTCGCTTGTAAGACTGCCAGCCTTCCCACTGTGAATCAAGTCCCTCTTTCGAACTCTTTACTGTCAACAAAATCAGCTCTCCAAAGGCTGCAAAAAATTTCCTGCAACATCTTATCACAAACCAAGAAAAACCATCAAACTTGAAAACAAACTTAATACAATAATGAAAATTATGCCAACAAAGTCTTCTTTCTCTTCAAGAAAACTGTCGCACCATGTGCTTTGATGAAGCACAAGTTGTTTTCCTCCATCTTTAGTGTACCTGGGTGTTTAATTTACAAGTTTACCAAATACAATCTACTAAACACAAGTCGAAAACCATGAATGACAAACATAGTCATCAAGCAATATCGGCTAATAAGTCGAGACTCATGTGAAATGTATCAAGCTTCCAAAATGACAAGCCTAAAGACATGATAAACAATCATGCTATAATCATGACTCATCCATGATGACAATCATCAAGTTCAATGTTTATGCACTTTCAAAACCAAATGCTTATGCATAGTTCTTCAACTCTCCTTCCTATAGAACATAGGTACTCAAACCCAAGACATGTGGGTACTAAAGAGATGAAAATGAAAAATGTAAATGGCTGTAACAAAGTGGACAGCGTACCCCTCTTTGACATGTTCTTGAATGAGGGTTATAACAATAAGTATGCTTTCACAAATAAAAGCATTCACATGCAAACTTTGCCTCTACCAAATGATGACAACCATCAGATCTTGTCAAACTTCAACAAAAATGAAAAGCTAAGGCTGAAATGTGCACCTATACAAAAAGAATGCAAGCCTTACTTACTTAAGAAATCAATCCATTTCTTACATAAGCCAACTCAATGGCTTAACTCTTCTCACTGAAGCCGTATTCTTTGTGAATCATCTCGACTCACCTTCAATGAAATCCTCTCCATTCTTTTCAATCTTTTCAACGAATCGCCTTTAAGTAGCCTTGTGTAATTGATGCAATGTCCAACATTGGTCAATGATATGACCCTGCTTCTGACAATGAATGCAAATCTTTTTCATTTTCTCTTCATGTTGCCTCTGCTTGGAAATTTTCCTGAAGGACTTTGGAACATGATGGTTGTTGTGAAAACCACAAATGTACATATCTTTTTATTGTTACATGCGCATTTTATGCTAACATAATCAAAGCAATCGAAGTTATAAAGTGATTTTATACCTTGAACATTCAATCATTATTGTCAGCTGAGGAGGTGAATTTTAAGATTTACTAGCTCTCTTTTGAATACTAACAAATCTGCTCTTATCCTCATGGTCACATGAACACTTTGGTTTCCTGGCATTAATTTGCATCTATCTTTTTTTTGATCACAAGTTTTGCATACCGGCGAGTTTGAACTTTCAAATCGCATTCTGAACTTCACCTGAAAACCTTCTTTGAGGGAGGTGAACTGAAAACAAAATTGTGCTTCTTGAAACTTTTCATATTAGTTTCCTCAACCTTGAATTTGTTTCCCACACTCCTTTCTTCATAACCAAGACCACAATATTTGTAATTCCCTTCAACCGTAATAGGCTCAACAATGCCTTGTGCACTTGCCTAACCTCTTTTCCTCTTCATAGCCCATTTTTGGGGCCATTAACTTGTACCCTATTCCTTTTGTGTGATTCTCAAAAACACCAAAGCATTCTTCTTCTTGAGAGGAATTTGAAGGCAAACTAACATTACATACCCTCATGTGCATGCTGTACTTGGTAAGGGTTTCTTTTGGTTCATGGAGTTGATTCTCCACCTCATGCAAATTTTCAAGAAGTCGGTGCTTCTCCTCCTTCATGGCTATCAGAATCAGCCTCTTTTAAAGGGGACAATGCTCTCTTCCCTGTTTTTCCACAACTCTTGTACCATATCCTTTATGGTTAGCACGCATTAAAATTGTTTCTTTGTCAAAGAACTTAGATTTGAAAGATGTAGGAGAACTATCAATGCTTAAGCTTCCTCCATATTTGCAAGATAACATTTCAACACAAATCTTGCACAAATACCAACAACTACAACTCAAGCTATCATTGGCAAATACATGAGCAAAGTAATCTATGCTCTGATACCAACCTGACCTAAAAATAGGAAGGCTAACTTTGTTATGCTATGCAAGCACCCTCTACCCTCAAAAATAAATCTTAACAGACCTTTGCTTCATGTGTTAAAATGTGCATGACTGGTTTATGTCTTAAGTTTAGGCTTCTTCTTTGCAAAGTTCGTGGTGAGGAATCGTCCTTTAATCATTTAAATATGTGTTATAAACAAATACAATACCATTAAAGTGTGCAAAGAACAACACAAGAACTCACAACAAAGCAGATGATGTTGAGTTCACCTCTCTCACACACGCCTCCTTGAGCCTCCTTCAATGGACTTGGCTCTTTGATTAGTTTAGAATTTCATTAAGGTTAAGTTGCTCAACTCCAATGGATTTATAGGCTATACCATTGGGTTCAGAATATAAAACCCTAAATTTGATCAGAAACTGCGAAATGGACAATGGCTCATCCAAGAATGACCTCTTCTACACATGTGGCCTCAAGCTTCGAAAGTAAGAATGAGGCAAAAATACCTTTTGTAGAAGTCCTCCAAATGATCTCAAACTCATCCCAATGATAGATCAAGGCAATAATAAATAGTCGTAAATTGACTATTCAGTCTTAGAAAATGAATATGTGCTCATCCGAGCAATGCCTCAAACAATGAGGGCTTCAAGCTTCCTCAAGCTTCACCAATCTCAAGGCGGTTGTTCCGATTATAAGTCTTCAAATTCTTTTGAAAATAGTGCCAATGGATCAGAACGTCCAAAAACCCCTAGTTGGCTTTTTTCGGCACCTCATTTAGCCAAAACTCTAAAAGTTGGCCTCCGCCATTTTTCCCTTTCAAGCTCAAGTAACCGTTTCGCCATTCGCACTGGGAGTCTAAACCTAGCTCCTGTGCCTGCATAAATCCTCAAATATCACAAAAAATTCAAAAATGGTGCACCGGTTTAATCGGTTACCCTCGGAAATCCAAATTTCAAACTCAAAGGTGTTAGCGATAATATGTGGCTACCGCCCCAAGAATAAAGGGCCTCCTCGCTGTGGTTGAACCAGAATGGACAAGTGTTCAGCGCTGGTGGTTTGTTGTGCCCGTTTTAAAACCCAAAACGAGAACCTATTCCCTGTTCCTGCATGCGTGATAGGCTAATGGTCATGTGTAAACAACACAAGACTGCGGGCTTTAACAATTTGGAACCCCGCGCACCTATTGATATGAGTTTTGGTTACATGTAATAATATATGACCGTGGGTCAAAACATGTTACCACCCCGCGCGTTGTTTAATACAAAAGCCAACGTATATTTAAATGCAATGTTATACATTGCAATACTGCCGCCATTTAAACCGGTTCGAACATGTTTTATGTGTGGTGCACTGTCGCTGCCCCGGCCCACCCCCCTTTCAAACAATACAAATGCACTAAATTAAAACCATATGCGTGGACATATAACACAAGAACCACTTGGCGGGCTAATGGTTAATGGAGCTTTGTGAAAGCGTAGTATAGTAGGTCCGGGTCAATCCCACGGGCTTCCAAAACTTCTTTTTGATAAACGTAGTCCAAAAGCTTCATAATAGCTAAAATAGGTGCCATGTGGTGTTCTCTTCATTAGCTTACAATGGCACTTCTTGCCTGCCCACATCTTGCCAATGTCACATAATAATTCATATCCAATCACAACGAATCACAAACCGTGCCACGCTATCCATCTCGCTTCTTAGCACGCCAACTCACCATGTCATTCCTAGGGTCAGCTGACATGTGCTAATGTGGTCAATGCTCCCATCTGGTGACACGGTTACCTGCATTAATAAACTGCGGTTGTAATGCTAAAATGCATGAGGCACATGTCACGCCAGAGTTGCTATATGTCCTCGTATGGACAAGCTAATGTGATGTTAAAATTACCGCCAATGCCACCTTCTAATGGCTCTCAGCCAAGAGGACAAAATTTTCCCTGTTTGCTCTCGGCATCAGATCACATAACTTCCTCCATAATGTGGACTGCTGGCGGAAAATAACATGTCTACTGAATTGAGAACGACGGGACGTTAATGGTACCATTTTTGTCGCATTCTGAGAACCTTGAAAATTGAGTGCAACTGACCCTAGCTGTAGATTCTTCCTCGATCAATTATGTTTCAAATTTTCTACAAGCAACACACCTTGAGCTTTTCTTTTTCCATCATTACTCAAACTTACAATTCTTTACCTTTCACCTTTCCCGGTGCATCATTTCCAAAGTCTCCGATTTTGCTGTCAGCTCTTAGAGTTAGAAATACTGTCAGCTGTGTTTGGAGCATCCAATCGGCCAATATAATATGGATTCTTTTTTCCTTTGAGTCGATCAGGCACTAGTCCACACTTGTCACTTTCTCTTCTTCCAAACCTTGACATTTTCGACAGAAGGTTCAAGTCCTGATTGTAGTTCTTAACCATAGTTTGCACTTTTATGTCTATAATACATAAGAATATTCTCGTTCATCAATAAAGGACTCAACAATTGTTATGCTCATAATTAAGGTTCTCACTCTATATCCTTCCTCTGGCATGATTTATAGTCCGTGATTTTTTGTTTCTTGGCTGTCTCAATCGTTGTTTTGGTTTATAGTTATTCATTGAGTATCTGATTGTTCATATCTAAATCTCAAAAAATAGTTTATAGCTTCAGACCAAAATTGTTTAAAAAACAATAACCATAGAAAAATATTTGTACCTTGAAAGAATCTATCTTCTTTGAGTGGGGTGCCTACTTTTCATGCCATATAAATTTTCCTCGATCTACACCATACTCAGTTTTTCCTTTCATTTCTTCTTGATGGCTTTAATTTCTTCTTTTGTTTCAAGCAGAGTGATTCTGTCAATGAGGATTTGACACAAACTTGATAGATTCTCTGTTACTTGGATGATCACTACTGATCCTTCTTCATATCCCAATCCAACTTTTCTTATGAACTTTGAATTTCTCCCATCGATGAATTTTGAGGTTAATTCTTCCGAGGCTTTACTACTGAAGATTTGGATGATACAATCCTTTAAATTTCTCCATTTCTTTTCTAGTTTCTTACTATTTCTTCTTCTAAGATTCACATCCTGACTTCTCTTTCCTCATACAAATTGTAGCTTCAATTATATGTCTTCTATTTTCTTTGCCTCTTCTAATTCCACTTTCAGAGGGCAAAGTCTTCATCAGTTTTTCTGTTTCTAAACATCACACCAATTGTTTTTAAGTCGCTCTTAACTCCTCGAATTCAATTTTCCAGTTAAATTAATCGCTATCCTTCCAACTCACCACAACTTCTTCCCTCATTATCACTTCCTGCTATTTTATTATCATAATTCTCTTTGGCCATAAGCACAAAGTCATTTTCCATCTCTTCATAGGATGAGTCACTATCGGTGTCTTCTGAGGAATTGTCATTATTTGCAACCAAACTTTTCTTCTTATTATATTTATTGTATTTGTACTTCTTTTCATCATCAGAGTTTTGATCCTTTTCCTGATGGGGACACTTAGATGCAAAATGACCTATCTTTCCACAATTAAAGAATTTGAAGGGAAACTTCCCTTGATATTTTCCTGATCCTTTCTTTAACCTTCTCACAAATTTTGCCTCAATATCATCAAATTCTAAATCAGTATTCTTGTCTGCTTTAAAAGAAGTTTCTCTAGTACTGGATTTATATTTGTTAATTCTCATTTCATATGCAGTTAGAGTTCCTAGAATTTGATCAATGGACAGAGTTTTAAGATCATTTAATTCTTCTATTGCAAAGACTTTTGGATTAAATTTATCAGGCAAAGATCTTAAAATCTTCTGAACTAAGAGTGAGTCATCAAACTTATCACCAATACCCTTCATGGCATTGACAAGTTCTTCAACTCTTAGAAAATACTTGCTAATTGTTTCATCTTCATTCATCTTTAGTTGTTCAAATTTCAATCTGTATGTTTGAAGTTTGGCATCTTTTACTTTCTCATTTCCTTCATAACTGATAACAAGTTTATCCCACATTGCTTTGGTAGTATCAAGATGCATCACCTTTACAAACTCGGCTTCAGCAAGTCCATTTAAGATAGCATTCATCCCCTTAGCATTAAAACTGAACTCTAACTTATCATCTTTGGTGGCTAGCACAACAGGCTTTGTATATCTAGTCTCTACTACATCCCAAACATCAACACCCAAGGCCATTAAGTATGTTCTCATTCTAATCTTCCAAAAGGAAAAATTTGTTCCATCAAACAGAAGGGGCTTAGAGGCTAAAGTCCCTTCGTGAATTATCATGTTTAAGCTTATAGATCTACCTTTGAATAAAAGGAACCCACTTTGATACCAATTGTTGGAATTACTAAAAAAACTGAGAGGGGGGGTGAATCAGTTGTTATTGAGCTTAAACAATTTTAACAATCATAAAATATTATTACTCTTTCTTCAAGTGATCATCAACAATATACAACATATGGATAGTAAAAGTAAAGAGCATCAGTCACACATAAGTTATACATACAGATAGATTTTCATGAGGAAACCCATAAAGGGAGAAAACTTCTTCTTCTTCTTTGAAATGATAGGCAGTCTTTTAAGTTATGTACATCATTTACAATTGAGAACCAACTCAATGTGAGGTTGATACCTCTATTTTACAAGATGCAACTTGTTTGAGAGCACCAACTCTCTGGTTTTTATAACACCCACTAGAAGGAAGCACCAACAGTATACAACATATGGACAGTAAAAGTAAAGAGCATCAGTCACACATAAGTTATACATAGAGATAGATTTTCACGAGGAAACCCATAAAGGGAGAAAACCTCTTCTTCTTCTTTGAAATGATAGGTAGTCTTTTAAGTTCTGTACAACATTTACAATTGAGAACCAACTCAATGTGAGGTTTCTACCTATATTTTACAAGCTGCAACTTGTTTGAGAGCACCAACTCTCTGGTTTTTCTAGCACCCACTAGAAGGAAGCACCAATTCCCTGGTTTCTCTAGCACCAACTAGAAGGAAGCATCAACTCCCTAGTTTCTCTAGCACAAACTAGAAGGAAGCACCAACTCCCTGAGTGTTTTCAGCACCAACTGGACAGAAGCACCAACTTCCAATCATACAGGCACCAACTTGTATCACAGAGAACAAGAGTTCTCCCTTGCACCACCCTACCACCCTAGTTTCTCTGGCTACAACCAGATGGAAGCTCCAACTTCCTGTGTTCAAGCACCCACTTGAACCTCTGAGGACAACAATCCTCCCAAGCACCTCCCAACCTCCCTAAAATATCAAATAATGAATACACAGACAACTACATAGATAAATCAATTCTTACCAACCTTTCTCTGTTCTGTAAGTCTGATCTTCTAAAAATTGTTCTGCAAATCTTCTCTTCCTCTGTCTGTTCAACAGGTTTTCTCTGCATCTAATTTTTCTGTCATTCTTCTCTGCTTCAAATTGCTCTGTTATCCTGCTCTGCATTTCATCTCACTCTGCACATATGCTCAATTTCACACTATGCATACTCTCCTTTTCCCTTTCTTACAGTTTCATTCTTTTTCATCCAGAACAACCAACCGCATACAGTATGTCTCATTTTCTTTTATACACACCTCCCTGATGGTTCCACTTCACCTTCCCTTAGACAAAACAAGAACACCTGTCCTAGTAACTGAAATGCTAACTGATTTGAAATCATGAGTCCATTTAGTTTATTAGATTCGTAACTGAGGAGTTAAATGTGTGTGAGAGAATAGTAACCCTTAGATCTCATTCAAGTCTTATCCGCACCATTGGATGACTTTTATTATTCTTGTTTTGGCATTTCGGCATTCCTTTGACCAAGTGTCTCGACACTTTCATTCCGCGATCTCCAAAACTCCGAAATGGAGCTTATCTGGACTGACTCCTTCTCTTCGCGTGACCAACGACTGTGACCACAACTTTATGCGAAAGGCTCTTTCATGATTTCACATGTCGCAAATTCGTAATTCAAGTTGCTTTGTTTCTTTTATCTCTCCATATTGTGATTCACGAAACTCCAACACGGAGTTGAACCAATGGTCCAGATATGAACTCGTTTCAATGGCTACGATTGGATCGCGATATCGCATATTGCGAAATCGAGATTCTTGTTGCATTTGTTTCTTTTCTTATTTAAGTTGTGATTCATGAAACTCCGACATGGGCTATGATCAATGGTCTAGGTATGACCTTGACTCAATGGATACGATTGAGTCATGATATCGCATATCGCGAAATCGGGATGCTTGACCTCTGTTTCTTTTCCTTTGAAATTGTGATTCGCGAAACTCCGAAACAGGTTGTGATCAACGGTCTTGGTTCACTCTTGTTTCAACAGTTACAATTGAATCACGATCTTGCATATTGCAAAATTGAAAGTCTTGTTGCATTGTTTCTTTGACATCGCCAACATGCGATCCTCGAAACTCTGACATGAAGTTAGATCAACGGTCCATATTTGATCTTGGCTCAATGGTTGCGATTAAATCACAATATCGCATATCTTGATTTCGGAAGTCCTAATGTTAATAAACTTTGACATCTCCAATTCTCGATTGTTGAAACTCCAACATGGAGTTAGAATCAACGGTCTAGATTCATTCTCGATTCAATGGCTGCAATTAAAGCAGAATTTCGCATATTGCAAAATCGGGATTCCTGTGGATGAAATTACAAAACTTATTCAACTCTCGATCTTTGAAACTCTCACAAGGACTAGGATCTATGGTCTAGATTAATTCTCGATTCAGTGGCTATGATCGAATCATGATCTTGTTGAAATGGGATTCCTGTCTGATACAAACTTGCCATCAATGACAACCATTCGTTGTCTATTTAATATTTGCCAAAATGCATTCACTGTCTGTTCAATATTTTCCATCAATGACAACCATTTGTTGTCTGTTTAATATTTTCCAACATGCATTCGTTGTCTTTTCAATATTTGCCAACATATGTGAGGAGGCAGGATGCTGCTGAGTATGCTGGGGAAAGGAGACTACTAGTTTTCTTGTTGTTATGAACACTGCAGATTGAGTGTGAGGTAAGAGGAACCTGCTAGAACTGAAATTCATTGCTGAGAAGGAGTTTTGTTTTCAAGTTTTCCCTCATGGACTCATGGTCAGGCTAGGGGGTGAACTATGCAAGTGAATTTGGCTGCTCGGTTATATGGTTGGGAGGAACATGGCTATTCCCTTTGTCTTTCCGTGAATTAGTTCAGATATGTTACTCTAATCCTTATATGTCTGAATGATTTTATATCTGATGCACTGTACATGTTAAATCTGAATTGAAATGATTTTCTTTATCCGTTTTAATGATCGTATAATTGATGTAAGGTATTGGTTGTATCTAAATTTAAGTATTTTTGTCTCTGTGGGATGAATTAGTTACATATATAGTGAAATCATTAAAATCTGTATGCATCTAATAACCTAAGCGAAGACTATTCGATTACATGAATATGTGTAGTCCACTCTACTATAGAATAGTTATAAATCATTTCTGAAATCATCTCCTGGAAGCCTCTACGATTGAATTAGAACCTGTATGAATGTTATAAATCATTTGATATCCTCCTAGAATAATCAAATGGATTTGTATGATTAAGTTCTGGAGATGTTCCCTAAAATTAAAACTTAAAGAAGAACCATATATGTATCAATGGACTTAAATGAACAAACCTATTTATAGGTATACATCTAGCTCTGTAATTAAATCGTTTAAGTTGAATTATATATATGCATCAATGAACTTGGAAGAGCAAATCTATTTACAAGTATACATTTAATTCTACAATTTAATTCCTAGGCAGAATTTCCTAGATAGAATTATCTATACAATTGGATTTGAATAGAACCAGAATAATAAAGTATATGGGAATGAACATAACTAAGGGAGCAAGTCACTCTAAACCCAATGATATAATTATATGAATTTCCTATTACATGAATGAAAAGTTATGTATGCTAGTATCCTACTATAGGAAAGTGAATAATGATTTTAACAAATACAATATCGACACACGATGCAAACATAATGTATGCATCTTATATTTTCTTTGAACGGTCACTATTGTCTATAGAAAGATATGGTATTCCAATTCAACTATATCGAGAGTCTTGCTGAGAGAAAAAAAAGTTCTTAAAAGTTCATGATTGTAGCATTACTACGTTTCGGGAAAACAATTGTGAGATTGTAAGATATACTTTAAATTCCTTATTATTCACAAAAAATATTTAGGAAATTACAGAGTAAACTCAATCTATTCAAAAAACAATTGATATTGTTTGAAGGAAAAGAATCGCTAAAACTCAGAAATCTAGAGATGCAAAACCGTCTTTCTTGAACGATCATCTGTGGGTAAGTTCGGAAGATAAGAATTGCGTTAACGAGAGATCATTCATACAGACATTAATGAAATCAAGAAATGATGGTTCCTGTAACTCAAATAGAGATTCCTGAATACATGAAATTACAAAGGTAACAAACAGAACGCCGAGGATAATTTTTTCGAAAATCTTTTTCTTTAAAACAACAAGTTTCCTCTGATGATAAGCTTAACATATTAAAGAATTCCCTCTAATAGTAAACTTGGATCTAGTTTCGTCAATTCTAGTGTTTAAATAACAATTTATTTCCCTACACCATGCATGACTGTACCCATTTCCCTTAAATGGAACAATAACGAAAACAAATTAGGGTTTAACCCTTAGATATCCGATACAGGAAATCAGAGCATGGGAAACATTACTTAATATGAAGAGAAACCTACGAGCATAAACATGGCCTCCATGCTTTGGAATTGAGGAGCTCGTTTGAGAGCCACTATCACGGAACCCAAGTACCTTTTTCATGATAGGTAGGGGCCGACACCTACACCTTGGGTGGTCATAAACCCTGCAAGTTTCATCACTGAAAAACAGTAGCAAAATACAGAGTAAGACTTTAAACTTATATTGAAAGGTAAATTGATAACCAAACTATGTCTCATGATACTCAACTTAGGAACTGAAACTCAATGTCCACCTATTTTCGCTCCCCTGTCTTATAAACGACCTTGGATGAGGGGGAGGATGGTCCCTAGAACTTTTGATGGGTACCCTCACAACAGGAAGAGTCCCATCATCAATACAAAGAATCATATTTTTTTATCAATTACTTTGAAAATAAAATAATAGCAGTGCGATTTCAAGATTTACACCTTCTTAATAAATCCTTTTACGAACAGATCGAAGAGCATAAGGAAAACATCATACACAAAGTCAAGAGAATTATCGCGAAAGGTAATCTAACTTAACGAGAGATAGACCCTCGTTAACCCACTATCATACTTCAAACAGCATGCACCAGTAACAGATAAAGTTAGAGACGTTAAGAGATAGACTTGACCCTATTTTTAGAACCTTTACCTGGCGTAGGAAAGGACTTCTCTGAACTATTCTAAGTTCCTTTCAAATAAAGTTACTATCCATAGGGTCAAGACCAAAAATAATTCCATGAGGACACAAATAACATACCATGATGTATAACAATAGGTTAAAGAGGTAAAGTGTAGCGACTCAAGGATACAGTGGGAAAACCTCATCTACAACCGGTACCAGAATAGAAATACATAGACTTCGAACATTATCGGCGGGAGAAAAGGGGGCCATTAAAATCAAAGTAAAGGTTACAAGAAGTAAAGGTTTTCATCTTAACCAAACCTTGAACTCTAGTTTCAAATTTAAGATACAATAGTTGTCTTATTAACTTACCAGGAAGTCGTTTGTTCCGTTGGCTTCACCAAAATTTGATCGCAAAGGTAGTATCCCTTCCCTGTTGAGGAATGCATAATGTATAACCCTCCCCTTCGGAGTCACAATGGCAAGAGACGCACCTCCTAACCCTAAGAGGAGACGAGTACTACTCATATTAAACATTGAAGGTATGAGCCATGTGCTAGCACAAAGTTGGCACACCAGGATTCAGAGCGACAGGTGGGAGAGCCATTGGGACTGGCATTTAGAGGACCCTAATTAATTACAAGGATAGAACTTTAACTCCTCCTAGAAGATACATCTCTCTCCCTTACCAATGAAGATGCAAAGTTAATATCAGTCATTTCGTGATTGTTCAAGTGGAATTAGCCAGTCGCTAACCTTCTGTCAAGTTAGTTATCATTCTGTTACCTCCATCAGTGAGATGAGATTTAGTTACAATGTAGTCATGTAGAGAATTGTGTGGGATTGGTTTGGTTTTCCAATCGTTATGATGGGGAACTAAAAGTTTCATAACCACGATGGAGCCATTAAATAAAATACATTGAAGTGACTCATGCATCGTCATTAATATCATTAACCTGTTCCCTGATATGTGTTACATTAAGGGTATAAATTCTGATATACATACAGCTAGGTAGGTGTCCTAGTATTAATTATCAAGGGTATAAACTTGTATGAAAAATCTAAAGAGCCTGATATTAACAAGGGATTTAAAACTTGAATCCTATTATATAGGTGGATATATGTATTGTATTGGTATCTATTTAATAATATATGAGTTGGATAAGTACTAGTAATCATTGGGAGCCTTTCTTACAAGTTGTTAAGTTAGTATAGCATAAGTGTTATAACCCTAAATTGCACCTCACATGCTTACCAGGCATCAGTCCAACTCATATCCCTTCCTTTCCAAAGCCATGCTGAATAAACTCTTGAAAATCCTCTTAAATCAAGTGGCACGCGCCCTAACTCACTACTGCATGATTTGGAATGCTGGCAGGCCTACTACTGCACGCGTTGGAATGTTGGCTGGCCTACTACAGCCCGCGTTTACCTAACAAAGCACAAAAATAGGAACATTGCCGACGGGATAAAAAGCTATGGGTTAGTTAACTGAAACTCCCTGCCATGCATGGCCGAGAGTTCATAAAAAACCCTAGCTCCTTCTAGCCTATAAAAGAAGGGGTAGGGGTACTATTTATAAGAGGAATAAAGTTAAAAAAGAAACTCTACCCAATTGTCGAATCCGTTTTGTCCCAACCCTTTAGCCTTTCCTCAAGCCTAAGAAGAATTCAAGCAAAGCAGTTGGAGGACAAAGAAGAGGAGGAGCCCAGGATCAGGATCGAGGAACGGTGGCTGGTCTCTATCATTATTGTAAGTTGAGTCATCTTGAGATTAATAAAATAATACTTTTCCCGTCCCAATGAATGAGTGATATATATTGTATTTGATTTATGCTTAATCTCTAACCCTTAGGTAGAAAAATAGCATGCATGCATAGTGTTTTGTCTTGATTGTAGGATTGTCTTTGGAAGAAGCAGCGAAAGCAAGAGGATAAAGCACAACGGAGGATCTACATCAAACATCGATAGAAAAAGGTTAGTAGGTATTTTCCATGCTTGTGTGTGAAAAAGGGGTTTGAGTATTGGNAGAATTCAAGCAAAGCAGTTGGAGGACAAAGAAGAGGAGGAGCCCAGGATCAGGATCGAGGAACGGTGGCTGGTCTCTATCATTATTGTAAGTTGAGTCATCTTGAGATTAATAAAATAATACTTTTCCCGTCCCAATGAATGAGTGATATATATTGTATTTGATTTATGCTTAATCTCTAACCCTTAGGTAGAAAAATAGCATGCATGCATAGTGTTTTGTCTTGATTGTAGGATTGTCTTTGGAAGAAGCAGCGAAAGCAAGAGGATAAAGCACAACGGAGGATCTACATCAAACATCGATAGAAAAAGGTTAGTAGGTATTTTCCATGCTTGTGTGTGAAAAAGGGGTTTGAGTATTGGGGTGATAGGTTAAAAGTGTTTTCTTTAAGTTCATGATCTGCATACAAGTTCATCCCTAGCTTGTTAGTCCGTAGGGTATTATTTCCCAACAACAGAATTGGCAACTCCACTGGGGATAGTACTCTTAGGGTTTCCGGATTTAAAAGAGGTTTTTGGGTAGTTTAAAGAAGTAGATTTTTTGTTTCTTTGTTTGATTGTTTTCTGTTAGGTCAGAGCTAGCAGGGAACCTGGTTCGTAATACCAGTTTTTCCTTGACTGTTGCTTGACATTTATTATCGGGACCCACAGAGGTACACGCGGCCTACAGAAGGCCTGAACGCGTGTAACTCGCACCCTAACCTTATACAGCCCACGTTTGAACGCTTGCTGTAGAGGTTTCAGTAGCGTGTAGGAATCAGAGAGCTTAAGAGGCAGTCTCCTCTTCCCTGTCAGAATCTTACATTCTCAGGGGGCTTTATGGATCCTGTCTGGGTCTTGCTGGTTCACAGTCTTGTCTTAGTTTGCTTTATTGTGTTTGTTATTTTTTTCATTTATTTTCCTTTTCTGTTAAAGAAGAAGCATCCAAGCCTTCAAGATACCCTGGTTGTCAATACCAGAGGCCTCTTCCAGGTCTGGGTTGTCTGTGGTTGGTTTTGTCTTATATTTTTCACATACACGCGGCCTGTATTAGTTCATCCTGTGGGTACCCGTGCTCTGTTATAACTTAGCACGTGTTTGCATGCGTTATGTTTCAGTGACAGTCGTGGGCCTGTCAGGTTTCTTTTCATTCAGGGTGGGGCAGTCATCCCCTCTTGTAGTGAGAAGTCATTTCCTCTCAGGGGTTTTGAGTCTAGGGTTTCACAGTCAGTAGGTTAGGGCCTCTTATCCTTAGCCTATGTTTTTCTTAGTTGATGTTTTGATATAAAAGACAAAAGAAAAAATTTGTTTTATGGTTTTTAGAAAAGTGTTAGAATCGGTGTTTTCTTGATTGCCTTTGTGCATCTTTGCTTTGGTTCTTTGCGATCTGCGCTTTAAGCCAGAATTTTATTTTGTTTTCTTGGTTTTGGACTTGTCGGCATTTTCCCTTTGTTGCTTCATTTTGCAATTAAATAAAAAAAAATATATATCTCTTTTTCATTTTCTTCTTTGTTTGAAGATTGTGTTGTTGCATCAGTAGCTAGGAAGAAGTCTTTTTTCATAAGTTTTTTGCAATACATTTAGCGCATAAGTAGCTCGTAGATTGAGCGAAATTCCTTTATGTTTTTCTGCATGAAATCTTAGAAAATTCAAAAAGAAAAAGAAATCTTTCTTGGTGAAAATTTGTTGGTTTTTGCATTTTTTGTAAAAGTTTTTGTTTCCAAGCATTTCTTATTCATTTTTATTTGAGTCTTTACACACCATCAGTTTCAACTTCATACCTTGTGATGTAAAAAATCCCATTAAAAGAAACGCTAATTAAAAACTATTAGACTTTTTGTTTGTAGGGTTCATACACTAACTCATGACTAGGGCTTTGGAATAGGTTGGAGAGTAAATTCTCCAAGGCCACTCAAACCAAACATTGGAGTCTGTCATAGGGAGTGTAGAAGTCCAGTTACATGAAATTTATCTGGGACCCCCCTCTAACACAGGGGCTAAACACGAGGTCGCGTAAGGAAAGGTAGCGGAGATAACCCCTCCAAAGCTGGACCAAGCGTAGTGGAGAACACATATCGAGGATTTGTTAAGCGATTCCATCGTTTTCATTTTCCATGAGGCTTTGTGGGTCTCGAATCCGTTCTAGGTCCTCAGTCGTCTTCCAGAAAATTTGCTCTCGATACCCTTGATAGGTTTCGAACTTGATACCCTGCTCATTGTGGTCTACTCGACTATCGACTGTACTCGCCTGGTGACTGTTCGCGTGCTGGAAAACTAGTTGTCAATCTTTTCTAGGGACATACATAGGTGACTACGGGGGTATATCACCATACCTAGGACAGACATCAGGCCACGATTTGCAGAGTATACCTGGAGGGTGCTTTCGTTTTTGAGTTTCACTTGCACCGGTAAGTTGCTCTAGTGTTGGTTGTTGTAACTGTTCTTCAAAATAGTTAGTGTTTGCGTGTCTTATCTCATAGGGGATTTATTTTAGTGTGTGTTACTATTTGATCGTTTAGAATACCTTAGCGTGTCATGAATCTTCTCATAGAGTGGAGGATTCAAAGCTCCGCCGGTCACGAAGGCTTCTGGGCCTGCCGCCGGTTATACTAAAGCCACCCCCACCACCATTGAGGCGGAAGATAGACTAGCAAGGGTCTTTTGAAGCAACCGGGTTACAAACCATTGAGCCCGAACAACTGCCGGAGGAATCAACCACCAATCTTGGTTTGGTTGAAACCCCAACAATTGATACTTGGCCACAAGTGATTGTGCCAATTCAATTTTGCGAATGCCTGTTAGTGCCTCACACAGCTATGGAAACAAACATTGTTACTTGCTCTGGTAATTCTTCCATTCCCACCACCATTGTTACCATAGGAGAAGCTTCTCCTAACTTTCCCTTGTCGACGGTTCGGGCCACCATGGTCTCGGCCGCAACTACATCACATAGTGGACCGACCCCATCTATCGCAACGGCCACACCCCCCTTCACACCTAGTACGACAGTCCCTCTGTTTTCATACGGTATGCCTAGTTCAGGTACAAGTCCTGCACTCACTTACTCCACTTTACATACTTTGGGTCTGGGGGCAAGGAGCTCTAACGCTCCTCTGCAAGGTCAATTTGGGGGCATTCCTATCCCTCTCAATGCTTTTCCTTACGCTGGAGGTCATATCTCTCCTTCGTCCCCTTTTCTTGGTGGACTGCATCAGCAGTCCGTCGGGCAGCCTGCACACACAAGTTCATTTGGAGTTGGGAGTCAATGAACACCTGCGCAAACTTTGTTGGTAGGTTCATCACCGTTTGTTTGGAATGGGACGTTTGGTAACAATACTTTCACATCCACTGCTTTCCCATCTAGGGGCAATCCCATATTTGGACTGTCTACTCTGGCGCAGGGTACTATTCATGCGTTGGGGGCACATATACCAGGACCTTGGAACTCAGGAAAAGGATCCATTCCCTCATATGGAATGTCGTTCTGGGGTAATTCTTTCCACATTCAATGGAACCCTAGACATACTTCTATGGATATCCCAGTAGGACTGGCATGGAGTAATCCTTCCCAAAGTCCGTCAAACACGATGAATGCCCAACATCCTATGTCCTTTATGGGGAATCATCCAATGATGTCTCCACAGATGCAAAACCCTTACACTAGTCAGGGCCATGGTTTCTACCAAAACCCGAGCCAGCAACCAAAATTTTCCTGGCAACCTGGTGCCAGTCAAACTCCAGGACCCTTTTTCCCAGGCTATCAGTAGCAACCCAAACTACCATTCTTGGTGATGTTACACTTGCCAGATTTGACACAGTTGTTAAATGATCCTATCTGTCACGATCTGCGTTGGCCTCCTATGCCAACGAAGTTGCCTTTAGACATTCCAAAGTTCGAGGCCAAGACTAATGAAGATCCAGGTGATCACATGACTACATTCCACCTCTAGTGTTCATCTAACTCACTGGAAGATGACTCCGTCCATTTGCGATTATTTCAATGCACTCTTATCGGGAGTGCCACGAAATGGTACATCGAGCTTGATCGCTCAAAATATTCTTCTTTTGGCGAACTAGCGATGGCCTTCCTTAACCATTTCCAGTTACCTGTGAGATACGACGTCGGCACAGAGTTGCTAGCCAATTTCAAGCAGACGACAGTAGACCATATCTCTGATCATATCCGAGAGTGGCAATGCCAAAAGAGTCTAATCAAAGTACCAGTTCCACCAACATTCCTGCTTGAGTGGTTCCTTAAGTATTTAGTACCGCAATTATCCAAAGACGTCGTAACTGTTGGGGTTCTCTCCGAAGAATATGCCATCATGAGGGCTCAACAGTTTGAGCTTATCTATTCTCAGTTTGGTCTATTGTACAACATCCTGCCGGATGCACCACGATCGATATTGGATAAAACCAGAGAGAGAGCCGGACCACATGCCGATGGTATCGTTGGTTCGGCACAAACCAAGCCTGCTAAGCAATTGACAAAACAATTGCAATAGTTATCTATACAACACTCAGCGGCCATCCAGACTACTTCTTTGGCTACTCCTCCTACCCAAATGTCAAAAGTACACTCCATACAGATGACTAACCCGAAGGCCACCCAACAGCCTGAAGCGAAGAAAAAACAACGCAAGAAGGGTAAGGGGGATAAGAAACCCACTGATAATGCTGGCGAGGGCACCACTGAAAAGAGGAAGGTGAGGTATCCGTGCAAATTATGTGCAGAAGACCAACCGACCCATCTATGTCCTCGACTTGCAGAGGCCCAGAAGTTTGTCACACAGCAACAGCAAGCCATGTTGACTAATCCCTTTCAGCATGGGAAACATTTAACTCAAGCCTCTACAAGTGCCAAAGGAGGCAGCCAAGAAACCTTCCCTCCCCCAAATAATTCCTCTTCCACGAACGTATATATGGTTAGGGGTGATTCTTTAATAACGACTAGAGCGCATGACTATAGTAAACCAAGCACCTCTGAGAAGGGAAAGGAAGCCGAACTCCCATCTCTTCCTCTACAGATTGAGAAGATGTTGGGAGAAACGACGACGTGCATTCCAAAAGGTGCATTTAAGAAAGCTTCTCACAATCCAAACGTGAGGGTCACCTGGAACTACTCTGTGGTGGAAGATTTATCCCAAACCCCTTGTGCTATGTCCGCTTTGGAGGTCCTCCAAAGTTGCCCTACTTAGAGAATAGCCTTGTTGGCTGCTTTAGGCTCTACTGAGACTTGTAACCCAAGTACCATCATGTTAGACATGACTGACTTGAAACCTCATTTTCCTTACCATGTCGCATTTCAGATAGTAGTGGCTCATCCCATGAAAAATTTTACACGGAATATCTTCCGCACGGTGGTTGACGAGGGCGCTTCGACTAGCGTTATGTCATTAGCATGCTGGAAAGCCATTGGTCAACCTGAGTTGTCTCCATCACCTACTCTCCTCACTGTGTTTGACGGTCGTTCTTTCCGACCACATGGCATCATTCCTTCTTTCCCTGTGTAGTTAGGGGGAAAGACCGTGTGCGTCGAAGTAGAGGTAGTCAAGGCCCCCCTCAACTAGAATCTCTTGTTAGATCATAGTTAGACTAATGCTATGCAAGCAGTGGTTGCTACAATTTTCTGAGTCTTATTGTTTCCACATGATGGTCGGATAGTGACCATTGATCAATTGTCCTTCTCTAGACCTGACCCAGCTTTGGGGGCATCCATAGTTCCCATGATAGATAATCCTCAAGCCGGTGTAATGTAGGAGTTAGTTTGTGTCCATCTTTGATGGATACTTTCAATTACCCACCTCCTCATGGCGATGTCAATTTTATATCGACTCACCACAAGGCTGAGATTTTTCATGTTGCATCATTCCGCATGACTTACTTTGAGGATCCATGGATTCTTCCTTCCCCATCGTTCACGGTGGATGAAACCGGGCACTCCGACATGTCCATGCCCTTGTCGGCCACTGAAGCATCATACTCTTTAGTCCAACAAGCTTCAGCTACTCCTGATCCGACTCCCGCACAAGAGTTGGATCCACCATTGGAGCCTATCTGGGCTCAGGGTTCTCTTGCTACCACCGATTCGTTAAACTTGGTCTTGCCTTCTAATGAAGCTATAATCGAAGCAATGACTAGTTCGGACAAACCTTGGGAAGATCTTCATCACAGATCATATTTCCTCCCAGAGTTAAGCCGAATCGAGGCCGAAGAATTCACTATCACCATGACGGGAGATCAACCATGTCCCATCAACCTCTTAGCTACACAGGAAATTTATGCTGAGGGAAATATGGCGACTATTGCTGCCACTATACCTATCAACATCTCCCAAAATCCTGGCGTCGGGGAGAATGTCTTCATCAGAGCGGATTTCTCCCCCGAAGAGGTTCAGATTTACACGAATCTTTTCAAAGAATTCCACGACGTTTTTGCCTAGTCTTATGAGGAAATGCCAGGCATCAATCCGAAAATAGTTGAACATGAAATCACAACATATCCTGATGCTAAGCCTGTTCGACAAAAAATTCGTCCATTTAATCCTAGGAAAGAAGCAGCCATTAAGACGGAGGTTGAGAAATTGCTCAAGGTAGGGTTCATTTACCCTATCCATCTGACTCAATGGGTGTCAAACCCCGTGTCGGTCGATAAAAAACAAGGCACAATTTGTGTATGTACCGATTTCTGTGATTTGAACAAGGCATGTCCAAAAGATAATTATCCAACCCCATTCATTGACCAGATCATTGATGAATGTGCCGGTTGTGAGGCCTTTTCATTCATGGATGGTTTTTCAGGCTATAACTAAATCCAAATCAAACCTGAAGACCAACATAAAATGACATTCATTTTTCCGTGGGGTACGTTCACCTATCGTAAGATGCCTTTTGGTCTCAAGAATGTTGGAGACACTTTCCAGTGGGCCAGGTCTTTTGCGTTTCATGACCTCAAACATATAGTCGAGGCCTATCTATATGATTTAGCATCACGCTCTTGCAAGCACAAGGATCATCCCATGCACCTCCAACTAATCTTCGAACGTTGTCGCTACTTCAGGATTCGCTTGAATCCCAACAAGTGCAGCTTTTGCGTCACGTCGGGACATTTTTTAGGTTTCATTGTTTCAACAACAGGGATCATGGTCGATCCTCTTAAGGTGGAGGAAATAGTCAAGTTGCGTCCCCCACGCACAATCTTACAACTGCAGAGTCTTCAAGGCAAGGAGAACTTCTTACGATGCTTCATCACCAACTATGCCGAAATCACCAAGGGATTTATGCGTTTACTGAAGAAAGATGTTCCTTTTTTCTGGGATGAAGCCATTCAATGCTCTTTCGATGCATTGAAACATGCCCTCGCTATCGCACCTCTGCTACGGCCACCTAATTATAAAAAAGACTTTTTATTATATCTGGCTACCGCAGAGTCAACCATAGGCATGGTTTTAGTTCAGGAGGATGATTTGTTTTCAAAATACGTGATCTATTACCTGAGCCGAGGCCTCGTAGGACCGAAACTTAATTATACCCATCTCAAAAAACTTGCGTTGGCAACAGTGCATGCTGTTCAATGGTTCCATCACTATGTTCTGTTTCGCAAGACCACCGTTGTTGCCATCGTGAATCCATTCCAGTACATGTTGACACGATGAGTTATCAGCGGAAAAATCAGTAGATGGATGGTAATCCTCTAATAATTTGACTTAGACTTCGTTTCAGCCAAGTCTAAAAAGTCACTGGTCTTCGCAGAACTTATCTCGAAGCTTCCGGTTGAGTCAGGCGACGTTGTGCCTGAGGAATCACCTATATGGGGGGATATGTTTTTGATTGAATCTTCATACCCCTGGTATGGAGATATATTGATCTATCTCCAGACTTTGAAGTGCCCCACCTCTTCTTCTTATGATGAGCGTCGACGAATACGCCATCAGGCTAAGAATTATCTCATACTGAATGATACATTGTATCGTAGAGGTGTAGACTGCATCTTGCACCGATGTCTCACTCATGAGGAGGCCGTCATAGTGCTCAACGATTTTCATACAGGAGCCTGTGGTGGTCACTTGTCTGGGTTGGAAACAACCCAAAATATTTTACGAGCAGGTTACTTCTGGCCCACACTTATGAAAGATTGTATCGAGTCGGTCAAGAAGTGCCATCTGTGCCAAATCTTCTCACGGAAGATTAGGGCACATCTAGCTCCTATGTTTCCTGTCATCATAGTTTGTCCCTTCACTAAGTGGGGGATTGATTACACTACATGCAACCCCCCGTCAGCAAGGGGGCACCGCTATATCATTGTAGTTGTCGACTACTTCACTAAGTGGGTCGAAGCTATGCCAACGTTTAAAGATGATGGTGAGACTGGAGCTCTCTTCTTATTTAACCAGATTATAGCACGATTCAACATCCTGAGAGAGATTGTCACTAACCATGGCAGTCACTTTCAGAACCAAATGATGTCCGAGTTAACATCAAATCTTGGGTTACAGCAAGAACATTCCTCACCTTACTATCCCCAAGCCAATGGGTAGGTGGAAGCTGTTAACAAAACTCTCAAGACGATGCTACAATGAACTATCAACTCAGCCAAGTCAAATTGGCATTTGATGTTATACTCGACATTATGGGCTTACCGAACCTTAGTTAAGACTGAAACTGGTTTCTCACCTTTCCAACTCATTTACGGGCTGGAGGTAGTCTTGCCCATCGAATGTCAAATTCCATCTCTGAAATTGGCAGTACAGTTATTTCCAAACACTTCTTCACTTGAAGAATGGTTAGTACACCTAGAGCAGCTTGATGAATAGCGTCACGATGCAGCCCTGGCCAACAAAGCTCATAAACATAAGGTCAAGTGTCAATATGATAAGTCCATTCGTCCTTGGGTTTTTTCTGAGGGCGACCTTGTCCTGGTTTACGACCAAGATAAGGACCCCCGGGGGGCAGGAAAGTTTAAACCCATGTGGTTCAGACCCTTCATTATTAAGAAGGTTTTAAAAAAGGGAACTTATCGTCTGGTCGATTTTGAAGGGAATGCTTTGGCAGAGCCTATAAATGGGCTCTACCTCAAGAAGTATTACTCATAGCACGGTCACTGTGGGTAACTTTTTGTAACATATGTATAGTATTTGTACTATTACTTTTTTACGTTTCTTTTAAAAACATGTTATGGACGTGTCATTGATGTTATCTTTAATCATTATGGTATATGTAAAGTGAATCCAAGGTGTTTGTTGGGTATGCCAACAGTGCTAGTCGACACACGCGGAGGCTTGCCTCTGCAGCTTGGGTGATCTTTACACGAGAGGGTCAGTTTTTATCTTCCGGGGGTATATGCTTGGGTGACACCACAAACAATGTTGCTGAGTATAGTGTAGTTATTGAGTTGCTTTGTGATGCTTTGTCATTGGGTATCTCTCATCTCCGGGTCTATCTAGACGCTCAACTGGTTGTGTCGCAGCTAAACAGAATATACCGCATGCACGACCCTACTTTACACCGATGATTCCTTAGGGTATGTCTCTTGGAGCACAAATTTGATTATATTACATATTTTCATGTTCCTAAGAGTCTAAATCAAATCACGGATACTCTAGCTAATCACATCTTAGATTGGCATCTTGCTCACATATAAAAAGATCATGATCACACACATGTAAATACATTTTTGTACACATAATCCATAAGACACAAAAAATAAATAAAAACCATATATAAACATCATAAAATCCTCAGAGTACATAGGTGGGCGCAAGCGCCTCAAAAAGTGGGAACAGTAATGAGTCACCGAGCTTAGGCCCTCAAAAAATATATACAACAAGGTGCTCATGGCACATAAAAAGTTTAAAAGTCTGCTCAGGGCTTGTGGGCCCTGTTATAATCATGTACAGCCTGGGATAAGTGCCTAAACAATCGGACCCATGTCCAAGGTGCCCCCACAACATGAGTCTGCATGGAGGGAGGCAATTCCTCTATATCTGCCATTGGAACTATGTGGGTGAGCGCAGTGAAGTTCCACTCAATTCACCTCAGGACCCTCTCGGCCTCTCCTGCTGGGAGGCTCCCTGCTACTGTTGCTCCTCTAGCGGTGGCAGCTGCGGCTTCTGGCCGTCGGTAATGCCTGTTCCATGCATAATCGACAGGTCGTACGGGTCCCACATCTGCATGCAACAAAATTTCACCTGTCAAAAACTCTGGTATACAAAAACATGATATATATATCAAAAAGACATAAAAATTACATATGCAAACAAAAAAAAACTGGATAGGTGGAGACTTACCCATCTCCCCTCTCTCCTCACCAGGAGGCACTGGTATCGCTGGATCTCTGGAGAAGTCAATCCCCACGTATGGGTATTCCTCAATAGTCGGGATCTGTCGTGACAGCCAAGCAAAAAAGTCGTCGTTGAAGGCCTCTGTAGTCCTTCCACCACCCTGTCACAATAGTAACGCTGCCCATATGCATACTGTGGGGAAAGTATCTAGATGTCCTCGTATTGTCATCCGACGACTAAAACATGGAACTCTCTCAAAGAAAAATGAACACAGAATGGTCCCAAACCCGAAGTTCATGTGTGTCTTCTGTCTGCAAGCTGTCAACTGACCTATCATGCTCACTAGTAGTGTGGTAATCCAATCAAAAATTTGTGAATTCATGCACTGGATTGCACAGTTCATTTGTGCACGCGAAGCCTGATGCACGGATGTGAAGCTGGTAATCCGCCCAATGAGCGATAAAATAGTCTGAAGGGCGAGGCTGGTAATCTTGCTCATAGGTATCGAGGAAGATCTCTGATCGGTACCAGCCTCACAATACTCCTCTATCAGCTCCGAGACTTTGCTCGGCCCCACAGGAAAAGTATGAAAGTTGACTGGTTCCCCTCTCCTCAAGAGGCCAGTCAAAAAATAAATATCCTCGGTGGTGGGCACCAAGGATTGCCCCTCTATCATAAAATCCTCTGCATCAGGGTGCCAATAGTCAACCAGGGCATTCAGCAGCCTTGGTTGCGCATGCATAAACGAACACAAAAAGAATTTCACTAACCCACACTGTGTTAGTACGACCATAATGTTCGGATCTGCAACCACTAACTCATTGGCAGCCTCGTGCTCCCTCTCTCTCCATTGAACATACATCATGCCAACACAACAAAGAAAAAAAAGGGGGGATCAATACTTGTTTAAACCAATTTTTCATCATGCGGGGGGTACCCATGGCCTGTTGAGGCGACAGTCGCGGGTACCCGCGCGCAGATTTGGCTCTGCGCGTGGGTACTCGCGGGCTATCCCTGGACAACCTGCGTTTGCCTAGGGCTGACCTCTTTGAGGTCGATGGCCACCCCCAAAACACACTTAAATGTAATAAATAAAGTATTGAATTGAAATATAAGGGAGTTTGTACTTGCTTGGTCCAAGCAGAAGTCCGTTTCATCCACTGTAGCTCCCGGAATCACGATCTTTGGCAAAGGGGGTCTTTTGTTTCCAGAGTCAATTTCCAAATCAGCAATGGTGATAATGAGTTGTCAGCTTCTATTTATAGACTTTTTGGCCTCTTTTTGTCACTTTTTTGGGCCCCTTTATTAGTTTCGTTATACCAAAAACCATTTTGAGTGGTTCAGGATTTATATGGGAGGGATTTGATCAGGTATTGGGATAATTTTCATTGAGTTTCAAAACAAAAAATATAAAAAAAAATATATTGATGGTCCATAAAAATTTTATTTTTTTCAAAAATCAACTTGAGCATATAGGGTAGGATCTCATCCCGAATGTTGCATCTCGTTGCCTTTTGTTCTTATGATATAGGATCGATCCCATCTGGTTCTGGTACGAAACCGTCATATCTTCTCTAGAAGTGTCGCAACTTGGTGGTAGAGCTTACCAAAACATGGATGCCCTAGGTAGGTCCTGGTTGCATTATGGTGTCCATGCCGTTTCTAAACA
>SNQJ01S0100234.1:8733-24687 GCA_010110895.2 Picea sitchensis | reverse complement strand
TCCTCAATCATCCCATTGATCCACACACATTGATTATTGATTTCTTAAGTTACCAAGCATCCTTAGCCTACAACCCTAAGGAGTTTCTTGGAGTGATAACACCACCTAGTCCTTCTTTATTTTCATCAACACATATGGTGAAGTCTTTATCTAGGTATGCTACCTTCAATATGGGTGTGGTTATCAATAATTCCTTTAGTTTGTTAAAAATGTCTTGACACTTCTATGACCAATTAAACTTGGTCCCTTTCTTTTGTAATGATGTGATAGGGTAGGCTATCTTATCTCCTTTATTTTACTTTTGCATTTTATTTTTTTAGTATATTTCTATAATTTATTTGATCCTTCATGAACTTTCTAAAACATCAGTTTGTAAACAACAACAATAATCTGTTCTAGTATGGTACTAGCGATGCTGAACCGGTACCAGAAATTCTATTCTGTTCTGGTACCAACAGTCCTGTGTTGGTCCGATACCAGAAGTTTGTCCTTATACGGTACTTTTATCGCACAGTTTGTAGCTAGATCAAATGGCTATAAGATAGAAGGCAAAACTAGTGTAACAAGAACCTATCCCACCCAATGTCACCACGATGGGGAGGTTCTTTCTCTTTAGGGAGGTCAGGCCCAGGGGAGACGTCCCCGGTAACCTGGAGTTTTGAAGAGGCAAAGTTTTAAAAAGTCAAAGTAAAGTTCCCCCTTCATAGGTCACCACCAAAACAGATAGTCTCAGCTAAACAACCAATAATGAAGTGTAGGCCCAAAGAAGAATGCCTGCCCAGAACAAAGCAAACTAATATATATATGCAAGCTATGATTCAATGGGTTAGTACTTCAATAGACTATCTGATATCAATATAAGCAATTGCAACAATAAATATTGATGAAGTCAATGTTTGTTAATATATCAATGAAATAATGTTACTTCACTAATAAATATCAATATGTTATAGCAATCAATGTATCCAATCAATCCCTCATTAAATAAATGCTTTAAACGCCATCCAATTTCTTAATAGATGAAATTTGTTGCATCAAGATGAAATAACCAAGGGTGACGTCAACCTTTTAGGGTTAGTAGTTGGTTAGGGTTTAAATTTGTAAGATGTTTTGATAGTTGTTTCAATCACTTTCACTTCAACGTTGGAGGTTAAAGATTAGTGCCTAAGGGTTTGGAGTCAAAAAGGTGAAGGATGCACAAATTGAAGGGGATGAGATTCAAAGGAAAAGAGGGAAAGGTTTCAAGGTGCTGCAACAGCAGGGCCTCAAAGACAGAACCCTAGGGGAGAGACGCTCACTCTGGTGTTGCTTAAGCAAGGCCCTGTGCTCTCTCCTCCTTCCTGAAAAACAGCTAGCTCAAAGACAAGTAAAATCAAGACAAGAGAGTTTAAAGAGGGAGAGTGTTGCAAAGGAAAGGCTCTTTCATCAAACCCTAAAAGAAAAATGGACCTAGGTGCAGATAACCTAGGCCTAGGATGCCCTCTTCCTCTTGAAGTTTAAAGGAACGACTAGATTAAGTATAGAAGATAGAGAGAGTGTATCAATGGGTAGGCTCTCTTCTTCTTCTTCAATGGCTAAAAGGTTTTTCTATCAGGGGACATGGGACAATGAACTAATTCTGTGTTTGTCCCCTAGGGTTTTGATTTAGCAATATATAATAAATAGATGCAAGAAATTAAACTACAACCATTCAATCAAGAATTTTTGTAGAAAAATACTTACAAATCGTTAAGAAAATAGCATGCAAACCCTAGTTGTAAACCTTCCTTCAAGAAAAACACCATAAATTACCAAAAATATCCTCTCCAAACAAGTGTGCCTTCCTCAAATCAGCCAATAACCCTAATAGGGAGAAAATATCATACCTCACTAGGAGAGTGATTGATGAGTTATGTCAAAATGAGGCTAAATCTCCTCAATATATAGTATATCAATGGCCTTAATTAATTTTAGGTCATAAAAAATGGCCGACAAGACCAGAATATTGGTTTTACATTAAATTGTCAGATTAAAACCCTAACTAAGTTGTAATAAAGGTAAAAATCCCCTTCCAGGGAGGCGCTAGCCCCTTTTAGGGCAGATGAGACATCCAGTAGCAAAACGTTAACCCCCCAGGGGCTTCTCCAACATGCCACAAGTGCCACTACTGCCTAGTCTTCCTCCAAGGATGACCATGAAGCTAGATGACATGATGGTAAGTATGGGGATGCTCTGAGCCTTCAAAGGCCAACGTTCCATTGAAAAGGGGTCATTCCCCCTAGGTCGGGCTCTGCCAAAGTGCCTCTAGTGAAACATCCTCTTCTTTTTCAGTGCAAAGCCTTAGTCAAATAATGTCATCTCTTTGCCTCTCTAACAGGGTCTCAACAACCATCTGATGGGCTCTTCAACTCCATGGAGGTTCGAATTAATCATCTCCCAATGTGTACTGGTCCAAGTGGTACTTGTTCGTCGGGCATGGTCCTGCACATCAAAAAATGTGCCCTCCATGGGCTCATTAGTCATAGGGATCATAGCAATGTCAATCAAATTTCATCATTAATATTATTAAACATATGCATAAAATCCCTGATATATCGTTCAATAGCTCAAAGACATTACAAAAATAAACAATACAAGATCGAAGAAAAGGACAAGACATCCTATTGGGCTAGTATCCATAAGAGATGGGAAGTTCCCAGGAGGGTTTCATCCAAGCCATGTAAACAAGGTCTTGTGGCTAGGGGATGTCCAGAAAAATTGGTAGAGTGAGAGCCAAGGATGCATAATGTTATATGTGGGTTCCTTTATAGAATGCGAGTTGTACCTGTCATGGATGCAATTCCTTCCAAGCCGGTTCTTTCCTTTATTCTTTCTTTATTTGTTTTTTCTTCTTCTTTTTCCTTTTATTCAAGGTCTAACAAGAGGACACTGCCTTGGCATGGTGACCATAGTTATCAGTGTTACCCAAAAGTACTTTCACAGAGATGAGAAGGATGGCTCGTGATGAGACCCCCTTTCCCTTGGCTATGCAACCAAAGGTCACTTCCCTGGTGTGGTAACCAGATAGTGGCAATGTCAAACTGTTAGGTACCCATGACCCTAATAGGCTGGCTCATGATGATACCCCCTATCCTCTTGGCTAGGTCTTGTTTATTATTTTCTGGGTCCCTCTTGTTTCTTGCTGAGAGGATTTTTATTTCCTTCTCTGGGATCCTTGGGCAAGGCATCTAAAGGTTTTATTTCTAGGCTTTTATCTTTTACCAGCTGCTTTTACCTTCTGGGCCTTTAGCCTCTTCTTCCTACAAGATAAGGTGAAACCCTACAAACAAGTCAATCCAATGCTCAGAGAAGGGGAATGGAATAAATGAGTGGGACATAAGATGAAAAAGTGGTGGTATGGCGGGAGGGGATGATGTCTCTTCAGAAATCCCCCCGGTGGAAAACCAAAACCCATGGGTACAAGCTTGCTAGGACACCCTGCCAATCTCCCTAATCATGGTCAAGTGGGTTAATGTAAGATCCAAGTAGTCATCAGAGATAAAAGGAGTCAGATGCATATATCCAAAGGTTATAATGATCTAAAGTGACACATACCATGATACCTGTACCAATTACCTCATGGAGCAAGAGCCTTCTCTGATACAAGACCAAGCCGATGGTGATGGATGCTACTACTGCTGACAAGATGACCCCAATGAAAGAAGAAAAGGATGGGCCCTTTAGGGCCATTCTCAGGTAAATCCTACTCTCGGTACTCCATGTCTAGGACTTGTGGTCCTCGAGACATGATCTCCTAGTTATCCCTAGAAATCGGGGATAACATCTGGCTCCAACTCGGGGACATGTGCTCATCATAGAGTGCATGGGAACCTCAGAATATCTAGCATAAGCTGCAGACCTTCTCAACTCAATAGGGGCATCACTAACAAAAATGGGGTGGTAGTGCCACCCCAACATATATAGATACATATATAAAATAAAATAAAACAATCAATCTGCAAATGTGAAAGCAAACTAACATGAAATGCAGATGGTATAATACAAGAAGAATGCCTACTTATCTGTACTTACTTGTGAAGCCAGCTCCCCCCACCTTGGTGGGGTTTAAGGAGGTTCTCGTTGATAGGTAATGGGCACCTTCTTCCTTCTAAAGTGGATAGGTAGTATGAGTTATCAACTGATTCCATTCCAACTTTGAAGGGTCTGAGCCATGACTGTGTGCTTCCCTTTACATTAGTTGGCTCTCCTTTCTGGGTATCCCACATCCATACCATATCTCCCTCTTTATACTTTCTGAATTTGTATTTGGTTGTTCCTTGAACAACCTTGGTGTATTGTACTGAGGGAGGTGGGTGGGATTCCATTGTAAAAACTTCTTATTGAGACGGGTGGATCTATACATCATCTTTATGTTTCTTTAATATCTTTACCATCCCAATTTATTTGTTCTTGAATTCATCTAGGAGTTTTTGGTATTCTTATTTCTTGGGCCATTCGATCTGATCAAAATCCTCCTTTGTTGCAAAGTGCATGTCTTCTAGAGAATACTTTTGAAGAGTTTGTATCATCTCGTTCTTTGTTTTTTCATTATTGATGGAATGAATAATATCTTACACATGGTCCCCAGTTATTGGCACATTGATTAGATGTCCCACCATTCCATTTTTCAAAGGTAATCACAAAAATGTGAGGTCCATCTCAAGGGAGCCACCTAACATCGCACCAAACTTCCTAGATAATAACATTCCCCACACATTTGGGACATCAACCACCTCAATGTCAATATGGACTATCTTCTCTGGATACTCCTTCAGGCGCACTTCAACATTTTCAACCACCCCATGTGTGGGTATTTCTTTAGATTCGAAACCATATACATTCCTGTAAGGTCGTGTGACATTCAAACCCACTTGCTGCATGACTTTAAGTGACATCATGTTGGTGGCAACACCTGTATCTAGCATGCAATTGTTGAGATTTTTGTCGTTCATTGTCAAAGTCATGAAGAAAGGAGGGTTTTCACCATATTGGACCTTGAAATGGTCATATTGCAACATAATAGGGGGATCCATAGGCTCATTTGATCCCGAAAATAAAGTGTCAAAGCATTCTTTGATGGATGGGATCTTGATTGCTTCTCTCAGGGGTACATTTACATGCATCTTTAATAGTGCCCCTTCGAAGTCAAAATTTAGGTCAACCTTACCAGCCTTGGATGTCTTGGGAAGAAGTATCTCCAGGGGTGGGGGCTTTGCCTGATTAGCAGCAGGTTGTTTCAAGTTCTTTCTTTTGTCTACCTGGAACTCTTGTTTCTTTATCTTTTCTCATGATTCATGATCCAGGTTGTTTATCATTGCCATCCTTTCTACTCTGGCTTCTTTCTTCATGGCTTCCTGATGTTCTATATCCTTGATATTTATTTGAGGAAACTCCATGAAATAATCCATGTTGTTGACTTGTTGATGGCCAATGTTGTAAGGACACTCATGCTCCCAATGTTCTTCACTGCACTCCAGGCACCAAGGATTTTCATCAACAATGTTTGTAGGGGCCAAGGTATTTGGAACTTCATGTTCATTCTTTGGTTTGTAAAATTGGCTCCCTTTCTGTAATTTTCCTTTGTACGGGGCCCTGGGTGATTGGATCTAAGACTTTTCAAGCCTGACAATCCTTCTCATCATTTCCTCTTAATTCTTTATGATGCCATCCATGGAAGCTTGTATCTTGCTGATACTGGTACATAGATCTGAAGTAGGCTCAACATTGTGTATTATTTTTTTCTTAGTGTCTATTCTCCCCCTTGGGTTAGCAAAAGGATCCATTTTAGATGAAAGGAGGTTCCCTTCTATCTTGGTAGAAAGCTCTTGGGATTCTTGAATGGAATGGGGGTTTTTGTCTCTAAGGAGATACCCTAGTTGGCCATTGAAAGATCTGGTGTAAATATGGACAAGGTAGTCATCTTTCAGGTGATGGATTGCGGGAATTCTTTGTAGAAAAGTCTCGAATCTAGTGTGAAACTCTCGAATGGACTCATTTCCATACTTGTCAAGGTTATTCAGTCATGTGAGAATCATATTAGGGTCTTCTTTGATACTCCATGTTTTCAGAAATGCCTCTTCAAGTATATCCATGGTTTTGATGCTTCCATCAGGGAGGCTTATGTACCAACACCTTGAGGCATCATAAAGAGTAGCAAAGAACAACCTCATGACCAGATCTTCAGCATCATCACTTATGGGTTGAAGCTAAAAGAATGCCCAAAAATTTCTCATATGCTCTTCGACACTGATTTCATCAGTACTGGTGAATTTAGGAAACTACTTTTCATACTTGGGTGGCATCTGCCTAGGGTAGCCTAGTATGGATGACATGTCTAATGGCCTGAAAAGGGTAGATGACCATTGTCTTTGATTGTTGGCTAGGTTCGTAGTAGCAATATGAGAGCTAGACATGATTCTTAAAGGAAGGCTCTTCCCGAAAAGTGATTTGACAATAGAAGAGTTCAAGGGAGGCTTCCTTCTGAAAGAAAAAGGAGGATTATTGAATCTCCTTTTAGTTTGTGGAGTCGCCAGAGAGTTTACTTGAAACTACCAAAGAAAAGGAGAAAAAGACCCTAGTGGAGTCGCCAGGTAAGCTTGTAAGAAAAGGTCTCTGAGGCAAGGCTTACCGAAAAGATTTGTCGTTTGAGGAGAATTGACTGAGTGTTCCCCCACAACGGTGCCAAAATTTTATCACACAGTTGTAGCTAGGTCAAATGGTTATAATATAGAAGGCCAAACTGGCAGAACCTATCCCACCGAATGTCACCACGATGGGGAGGTTATTTCTCTTTAGGGAATTCAGTCCCAAGGGAGACCTCCCCGATAACCTGGAGTTTTGAAGAGGCAAAGGTTTAAAAAGTCAAAGTAAAGTTCCCCCTTCACATGTCACCACCAAAATAGATAGTCTCGGCTAAAAAAACAATAATGAAGTGCAGGCCCAAAGAAGAACACTTGCTCGGAACAAAGAAAACCAATATATATATATGCAAGCTATGACTCAATGGGTTAGTACTTCAATAGACTATCTGATATCAATATAAGAAATTGCAACAATAAATATTGACGAAGTCAATGTTTTTTAATATATAAATGAAATAATGTTACTTCACCAATAAATATCAAGATGTTATAGCAATCAATGTATCCAATCAATCCCTCATTCAATAAATTCTTTAAACACCATCCAATTTCTTAATAGATGGAATTTGTTGTGTCAAGATGAAATAACAAAGGGTGACGTTAGCATTTTAGGGTTAGTAGTTGGTTAGGGTTTCAATTTGTAAGAGGTTTTGAGAGTTGTTTCAATCACTTTCACTTCAACGTTGGAGGCTAAAGATCAGTGCCTAAGGGTTATGGAGTCAAAAAGGTGAAGGATGCACAAGTTGAAGGGGATGAGATTCAAAGGACAAGAGGGAACATTTTCAAGGTTCCGTAATAGCAGTGCCTCAAAGACAGAACCCTAGGGGAGAGAGGCTCACTCTGGTGTTTCTTAAGCAAGGCCTCATGCTCTCTCCTCCTTCCCAGAAAACAACTAGCTCAAAGACAAGTAAAATCAAGACAAGAGAGTTTAAAGAGGGAGAGTGTTACAAAGGCAAGGCTCTTTCATCAAACCCTAAAATAAAAATGGCCCTAGGTGTAGATAACCTAGGCTTGGGATGTCCTCTTCCTCTTGAATTTTAAAGGTACGGCTAGCTTAAGGGAAGAAGATAGAAAGAGTGTAGCAATGGCTAGGCTCTCTTATTCTTCTTCAATGGCTAAAAGGTTTTTCTATCAAGGGACATGAGACAATGAACTACTTGTGTGTTTTTCCCCTAGGGTTTTGATTCAAAAATATATAATAAATAGATGCAAGAAATTAAACTACAACCATTCAATGAAGAAGTTTTGCAGAAAAATACTTACAAATAATTAAGAAACTAGCATTCAAAACCTAGTTATAAACCTTCCCTCAAGAAAAACACCATAAATTGCCAAAAATATCCTCTCCAAACAAGTGGGCCTTCCTCAAATCAGCCAATAACCCTAATAGGGTGAAAAAATCAGACCTCACTAGGAGAGTGAGTGATGAGTTATGTCAAAATGAGGCTAAAACTCCTTAATATATATTGTATCGATGACCTTAATTAATTTTAGGTCATAAAAAATGGCCGACAAGACCATAATACTATTTTTACATTAAATTTTCAAATTAAAACCCTAACTGAGTTGTAATAAAGGTAAAAATCACCTTCAAGGGAGGCATTAGCCCCTTTTAGGGTAGATGAGACATCCAGGAGAAAAACATTAGCCCACAGGGGCTTCTCCAACATGCCACGCATGCCACTGCTATCCAGTCCATCTCCAAGGATGACCATGAAGCTAGATGACATCATGGTAAGGATGGGGATGTTATGAGCCTTCCAAGTCCAATGTTCCACAGAAAAGGGGTCATTCCCCCTAGGCCATGCTCTTCCAAAGTTCCTCTGGTGAAACATCCTCTTCTTCTTGGGTGCAAAGCCTTAGTCAAATAATGTCTTGTCTCTGCTCCTATGATGGGGTCTCAGCAACCATCTAGAGGGCCCTTCAACCCCATGGAAGTCTGAACTAATCATCTCCCCATGTGTACCAGTCCAAGTGGTACCTGTCCGTCGGGCATGGTCCTACACATCAAAAACTACGCCCTCCATGGGCTCATTAGTCATAAGGATCATAGCAATGCCAATCACATTTCATCATTAATATTATTAAACATATGCATAAAATCCCTGATATATCATTCAACATCTCAAAGACATTACAAAAATCAACAATACAAGATAGAAGAAAAGGACAAGACATCCTATTGGGCTAGTATCCATAAGAGATGAGAAGTTCCTAGGAGGGTTTCATCCACGCCATTTAAACAAGGTGTTGTGGCTAGGGGATGTCCAAAAAAATGGGTAGAGTGAGAGCCAGGGATGCATAATGTTATCTGTGGGTGCCTTTATAGAAGGTGAGTTGTACCTATCATGGATGCAATTCTTTCCAAGCCCATTCTTGCCTTCATTCTTTCTTTATTTTCTTTTTCTTCTTATTTTTCCTTTTATTCAAGGTCTAACCAGAGGACACTGCCTTGGCATGGTGACCATATCTGATAGTGTTACCCATAAGTACTTTCACAGAGATGAGAAGGCTTCCTTGTGATGAGACCCCCTTTCCCTTGGCCATGTAACCAAAGGTCACTTCCCTGGCGTGGTAACCAGATAGTGGAAATGTCATACTGTTAGGTACCCATGAACCTAATAGGTTGGCTCGTGATGAGATCCCCTATCCTCTTGGCTAGGTCTTGTTTATTATTTTATGGGTCCCTCTTATTTCTTTTTGAGATGATTTTTATTTCCTTCTTGGGGGTCCCTGGGTGAGGCATCTCAAGGTTTTATTTCTAGGCTTTTATATTTTACTAGCTGCTTTTACCTTTTGGGCCTTTAGTCCCTTCTTCCCACAAGATAAGGTGCAACCCTACAAATAGATCAATCCAATTCCCATACAAGGGGAATGGGATAAATGAGTGGGAGATAATATGAAAAAGTGGTGGTATGGTGGGAGCGGACGATGGCTCTTCAGAAATCCCCCCAGTGGAAAACAAAAACCCATGGGTACAGGCTTTCTAGGACACCCTGTCAATCTCTCCAATCATGGTCAAGTGGGTTAATGTAAGATCCAAGTAGTCATCAGAGATAAAAGGAGTCATATGCATATATCCAAAGGTTATAATGATCAAAAGTGACACATACCATGATATCTGGACCAATTGCCTCATGGAGCAAGAGCCTTCTCCGATACAAGACCAAGATGATGGTGATGGATGTTGTTGCTACTGACAAGATGAACCTGATGAAATAAGAAAAGGATGGGCCCTCCAGAGCCATGCTCAAGTCAATACTGCTCTCAGTACTCCATGTTTGGGATTTGTGGGCCTCGAGGCATGATCTCCTAGTTATCCCTAGAAATCAGGGATAACAGGTACTATCAGGACATATCACCTAATTGACAAAGAATGCTATGCCTATTTCAATATCTTATGTCAATTAATATGAAGTGTGAAGCCATGCAGTAACCACTTAAGCTAGAACGAAGGAGCCGACTGCAACATCAAATGACATGTCTTATGAAGCAATAATTTCTTTTGGTTCTGTTGTTGGCTAAAAGGGAAGTATTTTAATTTCTTTTGGTTCTATTTCTAGCTAAAAGGAATTATTTTAATTTATTTTGGTTCTTTTGTTGTCTAAAAGGAAGTATTTTAATTTATTTTGGTTCTGTTTCTTGACAAAGAAGACATAATCTTTACCTATGTTGTTTAAGGAACCATGCTTAACCTGACTTGGAGTTTAGAGTTTGCCTTCATAAAAAATTCTATTACAAATAACATCAGTACTTGAACATGATTAAAGAGATTACAAATATTAGCCTTCAAGTAACTATTTCACCCTAACTAGACTTCAACAATAATCATTATATTATCTTTACTAAAGAGTATCATATGAGTATATGAACACTCCTTGTCCTGGGCACACTAGGAATTTTTTTATGGAGGTAGATGTATCAGTACCCTAAGGTAAATTCATTCATTATCTTATGGACAACTTAGTCAAATCATACATTTGGATCATTCTAAATAAATAATGCACATACATAAGTTTATTTTTCCTTGAGACAAATATCTAAATAAATTCAAATAAGAGATTATAAATTCTAACCCAATACCATCCCAGCCTGTAAAAGGGTTTTCAGACGAGCCTCCCCTGTCACCTATGCAAAAAAACTCTTTAAGAAAATCTAAAATAGGTGACTATGGACACGAAGCCTCTAATAGAAAAAGGGTTTAAGAGACTAACCCATCGGGATACTGAACAGGTATGCTAGCAGCAGGTACCGATCTGTGGTATGACTAGGAAAACTCATCAGGGTACTAAACATGCCTATTGGCAATGGGGCATTCTGCCTAGGGAAAGTATTTCTCTCACTAAATATCAAAACTACCCCATCAGAGTACTGAAAAGGCTTGCAGGTAGTGGGTTCTAGTTTAGAAATGTCTCATTTATACTTATCTGATTGAAAAAGTCACTTTTTTCATCTAAAAAAATGAATATGACAAGCAAAGGCCACTGTTGACATTTATAAGATACAAACTCCAGATTAACAAACAAGATAAATAGTACAATAAAATTTTCATTTGAGAATTACCCTAAATCAACTTTACCAGTCTGAGATCTAAATCCTACATTACCTAAGAAGGAAACTTCTTAAGAGTGGGGCCCTAACTAGGGAGTCTAATCTAGTTATACTGTGAAATTTATCCATAACATCTAATGATAGTAAATCCTTGAAGCAAGTTAGGTTGTATCTGTTCTTCTAGAAAAATATAAAAGCCTCTTTATTTTCATTGCTGAATGTTTCCCTTGTCACTAAGTCATGAGAAGAAAGGAATATTTAATTTTTAAGGCATGAGATCATATGGTAGGTGATAAATGTACTTTTGGAATTTGATTTGGTTTATCTTCTCTTATCAATTTTCTTCCATTGTGATACAGTGTGTCAGATCTCTTTGCATAGGGATATGAAACATATTTGGCATGGGGTAGGGTTAAAGATCCCATTGTAGGACTCTTTTTTAGGCTCACATCTCATCTTCATAGACTAGCATGTTCACCTTACAGCCCTACAAAACCAGACACAAAAGAATAAATTCAAAGAGAAGAACAAAATAAATTCAAAGACATTGTATTATTTATTTTCCTTTGCTTATAAAAATACAATAGGTATGAAAGTGTATACTAAATCTTATGACCTTATTGTTAAAACCACGCACCTAAATTTTACTTCCCTCATACCCATATGCTTAACTTTAATCAATTTGTTCATCACATAAGCGCTTGAAAATATGTTAAGGGAAAAATCACATCAAATGTGTGGATGTCGGTATGAACTGAAAGAAGCATGCCCAATAATGATGAGCCATGAACCTAAAACAAGAACATGCTTCATCATTAAGTAATAATGAATCTACCTCGTGTCATGTTGCATGATTCAACATCAAATTCATCGCTTAGAGGTCCAATCACCTATCTAAAAAAACAATGATGTTTTTCTACCAAACATCTCATTCCCATCATTGCACTAACGGGCATATATGAAATGGCTTATATGGGTGGCGAAGCCATTGAGATGAGCCTCATATTGTCTCAATTCTCCTTTGCATCATCTTTACTTAAAACTACCTTTCAAATTATTGATGCCACCACTATTTTTCCTATCATTACCCATCTTCCTCCATTTTCAAAACCTTCTCCTCTCTATGATATCCAGTACCAAACCCTTATGCTCATAGTGGACTAAACCCTTACGCTACAACCTATTTTACATTCACAGTTTATAAGGATGGTTGTGAGTAGACATGAACCAGTCTTCTAGATTTATAGGGAGACCGAGGAGTTCTAGTTATGTAGAGATAAGTATGCAAGAGCGGGATGGATATCGTTTTTAGAAAAATTCACAGGTTTTCATGAGAGGGTATCTCATGCATTTATTTAGAGTTAGGGTGGAGAGATTGTGCCCATAGGCAATCTGTAGCTAACAATCAATGAAGAAATTTTAAGGGAAGCTAAGGGATTACCTAGCAGAGGAGCCAAGTATTTCAAAGAATTAGGAATCAATAAGGAAATGTGAATTTTTTTTTTGAAGGAAGACCATCTACACCTTGATTGGAAAAAGGGGATTTAGAGAAACCATATCAAGGAAGAATATCATCCAATGCTTGGTAGTCTTCAACGATTCCTCACTTGTGAAGGCAGGTATGTTGTAACTTTCCTATATCATCTTAGGCTTTTGTTTCACTTTGAAGGAGGTCCTAAAATTGAATTCCCATATTGTTTATGGATGAGCCTAAACATGATGGTAAGAGGTGTCAAATCCTTATCCAAAAATGAGAAGACTAGTATTTATCATCAGGGTCTTATCAAAATGTTTGTTATACATGAGATCAGGAAGTAATGGTTTAGTTGGAAAACCCTCATCACTCAACACCTTTCCACAGAAAACAAAGCTATAGAGGAATCCCAGCCTGCTCCAAATAAATATAAGGAATCTAAGGAGAAAAAGGACAAGAAAGACAAGGTAACTCCATCATCCTCTAGAACAGTGAGCCAAAAGGATAAAGCTAGTAAACAAGTAGGTCCCTCTTCCTCAGTTAATAAGACTCTTAAAAGTCAAGAATCTAAAGGTAAATCCAAATTAGTAGAGGATATCTCAATAGTATCACTTGAGGGGAAGGGTCATAAGTCAAAACCCTTGAGGAAAGGAAAGAGTAGCTCAAATCATAAAGATGAATTGTCCATAGAACAACCCCTTGTAACCATTCGATAGAGAGAAAAGAGAAAAAGGAGACTTGTTATCACCTCTGATCCATCACCCCCTTATAAAATAACCACAAGGAGCATGGAAAAGGAAAGAAAATTAGTTGTCAGTCCTCTTACACATGATGACCCAATAGATCTTACCTCCCCTTCCCTAGACCTACCAGTCTAGGATGACATCCTGATCTTAATTGAGGAGCAAGTCACTATTACTTTATGTGGGATGAGGGAGGAAGTGGAGGAAAGAGAACACATACAACCATAAACAATGGAATCACTGAAGACCTTGACAAAAGAACAAATGAAGAAGAAGATTGGGGAGCTGCAAAAACAAAACCAGGAACTCAAACAGGAAGTGAAGGAATACCAACTACTGGATAGGTATATCAAGAAGGAAAATAAGCAACTGAAGGAAACCAACCAACACCTCAAAGATGACCATGAAGAGACTTCTAATAAGCTCAAGAAGGTACTAAGACTCTAGCAATACATTAGGTTCATAAAAATGGATATGAAAGCAAAGGCCTCACTTGTCAATATCATTGATCCACAGAAGCAAAGAGAATGGAGTCTCAAGTTTTGAAATTTTTTAAGTATGTTTCAGTTGCATGAGGACATGCAATGAATTTGGCATGGGGGAATGTTGAGCCTCTAAATTGGCATTCCCATTACCATATTACACTCCTCATTTATACCTTTTTGGCCTACCTAAGATTGGATAAATGATAAAGAAGACTACATCCAATCACTAATAAGGTCATAAGGTAAGGTATAATTGAATTCATGCATTTTGTGATTTATTAAGCTAGGAGAGTAAATATTTCATGTACTAATGTTTAAAATTTCCACATGTACCCATTGAACTTTGAATGAGTCTGACACTTCTATGTCAGCCTATCCATTCAATACTTATGTGGCAAATTACCCATTGTCTGAATCCGGTACCAAGCGTACCTTTTGTTAATATCTGATACCCACAGATCATTCACTGTCGCAATCCGATAGCAACGAACGTAGAGTGTTCGAGTCTGGTACCAACCAATTGTGTGTTGTTCGGATCTGATACTATCTATCGTATCTCACCTGTCATGATCTGGTACCAATACAGGAAACATAGTATGCTAAGTTTGTCTCCAGATCATGCCTAACATAATTTTTGAGTGTTTATTGAATCGTCAAATTTCTAGAAATACTATGTTAATATATTTTGATTATTGCTTCATCCTTGTACACTTCGTGGCATGAGGATGAAGATTAAAATATGTAATTGAATGTACAAATTTGACAATTGCTGATAAGCTAAATATTTCAACTCCTTGTGTTTCACAACTGTGATTGTTTAAATAGTCATTGCAAGGATGGTGAAAGGAATAAAGAGATAGCATAACACAACATGTGAAGCAGTGTTGCATATTGTAGAACATATCTTGAGTTTGAGGTTTAATGGAATAATTTCATTTTATTTGCATGTCTTGATTGTTAATGAGTGAATGCGAATTGAGTTGTTAGCATAATCTAATTTCACATTTTGAGATTCAAGTAAGAGTGATGTGTTGATTTAAAACAAAATTACTATAGACTTTAATCATTGACCTATTGAAGCGGCAAGGGCCCACCGCCCAACAAAGGTCATCATCCTTATAGATTAGTTTTAGCATTTGATTTCAGTAGTGTATTCGTTAGACTAGCTAAAGATTTGATTCCTCAATTTGACTCATCATGTTTAATAACTTCAGATGATTGTAGTATAGTTCATTTTAGGATTTCAATTATATGATCTGTTAAAGATCTTTATTTACTCTATTTTTCATATGCCCTATTTCTGTTCTTATAGATTTGATTTCTCTTAATGAGCATAGATGTTGGCAGTAGTATTCAAACATATTTGGAAAAGAACTAGTGAAGTTCACAATAAAATATTGTGAACCACAACATACTCAATATATTGGCTATTGACCTACCCATGCTATGCATTGATTCTTGATGTGTGATGATTGATGTATGATTTCCTTTTCAGAGTGTGATTGCATAGTTAGATTTCTGGGTCAGATAATAGAGTTGATTTATCAAAAGTCTCCATCTCATAATTGCATGTGCCATAATGGAGTAGGTAGATTCTCTGTGAAGGAAAACCAATGTGCATTTCAATTTGATATTTTGATTTGTTTCCAGCATGCATAATCTATATTAGGTTGTACTCGTGACATTAGAATTACCTATCTTATGGGTGTCTTGTAACTCTATTGATTACGAATCCTGAATTGATAATTAATGAGTGAATTATATTAATCATATAAGTATCACAACACTCCATCTATCTCTCTCTCGGCCCACCCCTTACATCCCTCCCCTCTATCCATCCCTCCCTTCCTCTCCCCTCATGTTTCTCTCTCTCTCTCTCTCTCTTCAACCTTGTAACTTTTCCTCTCTAACTTTCATATATCCCTCACTTTCTATCTCTATATCTCTATGTTGTTGAGCTCTCTCTACCCAATTCCCACACCTCTCTCACTTTCCACCCACCCTCCCTCTCTCCCTCTCTCCCATCGTCTTTATCCTTCCAT
>SNQJ01S0100230.1:31584-41749 GCA_010110895.2 Picea sitchensis | reverse complement strand
CGGGAGCATTTTGTAGCAGCTCATATATATTGCTTGTACGACCATCTGAGGTTTATTCCAGATCAACCATCTATTGTATTGATCTTACATTGCTCATAATAAAAAGGTCAGATCTTTGCTTGTGCTTCTACATCTTGAATATATTGTGATCTTCATGTGTTGATGAATCTTGTATGCACTTAATAACTCAATAAATTAGTAGTAGTTAGTGATTCCAAGAAATAATTTGGCTTGGGATCATTACAAATAGACCCTTTCATGGGAGCGTTTGTTCTCCCTAACCCCAAACCCATGGTTTGTAAGGTGGAGTAGTTAAGGATTGAGTTCAAATCGAAGTTGGACATCACACACGAGAATGGAGGGCCCTTCACACTCTGTGTAAACGGATCAGTGGTCACCGCCAATGACAGTATCAAATCATTTCCTGGGGTAGAGGGAGTCGAGACTACTATGGTTCGGACTGATGAAGGTGGAATAGGAGGCAAGATTCCCCCTGTGGTAATAACTGAAACGAGAGTATAAGGACTCTAATATGAAGTAGAAAAAATTTCTTCCATTGTTTCTTGTAAAACTAACTATCCCTCAGAAGTATTCACCTCGGGAGGGACAACTTGTACTAACATCAGCGCCGACAAGTTATTAATCAAAGGGTTGGCTCGCCTGATAGCTTCCACCCCAAGTTCAGAAATAATAGGTTCCTCCAGAGTCAAATAGTGTCCTCGTAGAGCAGGCTCGGGCCCCCGATAGACCTTTGCAAAAGAGCATTTGAGTGCTCTACCCCCATACCCATGGTCTGTAAGGTGGAGTAGGTAAGGAATGAGTTTGAATCAAAGTCGTTCATCCAATATGAGAATGGAGTGCCTATCACACTCTGTGTAAAGGGAGCAGTGGTCACTTCCAATGACGTTATCAAAACACTACCCGAGGTAGAGGGAGCTGAGACCATTGTGGTTCAGACTAACAAAGGTGGGATAGGAGGAAATATTCCTCCTATGGTAATAGCTGAAACAGGAGTATGCAGACTCTTGGATGAAGTAGCAACATTTTTTTCCATTGTTACTTGTAAAACTAATTGGCGCTCGGAAGGTGTCACCTCAAGAGACACAACTCATACTAAGATGAATGTCGAAAATTTAGTAATCGGAAGGTTGGCTGGCCTGAGAGATTCTACCACAAGTTCATAAATAGTAGATTCCTCCAGAGTAAAATAGTCTCCTTGTGGAGAAGACTTGGGCACAGTTTCCTGTGGCCAGATCGCTTTGAACGACCCTTGTTGGTCAAGTCTTCATCATAATGGTGGCAGAGGTGGCTCCAATGCAACCGATGGTAGGCCCTGAAGCCTTAGCGGCTGATAGAGCTCTTGATATTCCACTTTGTGGAAATATCAATCGACACAGTAAATATTAACTAGCGTTTAAACACCAATCACACACTAAAACAATTCCTATGAGACAAGTCAAGCCGTCAACTATCTAGTAGGAAGAACAGTTATGCCAGCCAAAACTAGAGCAACTAACCGGTGCAAGTGCAACTCAAACACTGAAGCACCCTCCGGGTATACTCTATGAAGAGTGACCCAACGTCTACCCTAGGTACCACAATATACCCCCACATTCACTTGTGTAAGCCCCTAGAACATGGGAAACTAAGTTGCTAGCTCGCAATCAGTCACCAGGCGAGTACAGTCAACAGTCGGGACGATTGCAATGAGCAAGATAAGAAGTAGGAAACCTATTGAGGGTATCGAGAGCAAGTGGTTCAGAAGATAACAGAGGATATTGAATGGATTCGAGGTCCATGAAGCTCCATAGGCAAATTCACTCGGTAGTACTCCCAAGACAGTTCCTCAATATGTATTCCCCACTACGTTCAGTCCAGCTTTGGAGGGTTATCTCCACTTCCTTTCCTCATTCAGCCTCGTGTTTATCCCCTATGTTAGAAGGGGGTACCAGATAAATTTTATGACACTAGACTTAAACACTCCCTAACTTAGACTCCAATGTTTGTTTAACGGCCTTGAAGAGTTTCCTCTCCAACCTAATTAAAGGCCCTAACCCTAAACTAGTTGGTTGACCCTACAAACAGAGAAATTCTAGTTTATTTTAGATTAAGCATTCTTTTTAATGTCTTGATTTAATCACGGGATATGGTGGTGAAACTAATGATGTTATAAGAGACGAAAAAGAGGAGAAAATGAAAAACTTGAAAGAAATATCACTTCTGATCAAAAGCAAATTTTTATAACTAACTCTTTGTAACCAACTTTTCTTTAACTAACGTTTTCAAGATCTTTTAAATAAAACCTAAAATGTAGTTTCACTTGACTACAAGCTACTTATGTTTCAAGAAATCAAGAACTTAAAAAACAAACACTTTTTCCTTTTTTGCAAATAACCAACTCTAACTACTTTACCAAACCGAAAAGGAAATCTTCTTTTTTTTAATTTCTTTAAAGAGAAAAAACTGAAATAAATCTTTTTATTTTTTCAAAGCAAGTAAAAGGGGTAAAAAGAAGAATAAAAAAATACTGAAATATATCTTTAGCCCACCGTGGATCGCAGGGAATCAATCAAGAAACCAAGAAGGAAGATCTACAATTCAATAACTTGCTTAAAACCCTTTTTAAAAGTAAACACAAGAAAATCAAGAAGACAAGAAAACTGACTCTAAACTCAGGCTATGGCTGTAAACAGAGATGCTAGACTGATCCGAGAAACCCTGAGAAGTGTGAGCCTCAATCAGGAAAGACGCAGATTGTTGCATCAACAACCTGCGTATGTACGTGGGTTTTTTACTTAGTAGAGCGCGTATGTACACGGGATGACTCAAGACAGGGTACATACACATATGTATCTTTCCGAAAAAAGAAAATATCATACAGTCTTACAGGGTAGGGACAACTGGTATTGCACCTGAAGGTGACTAGAATCCCTTGACAAACTCAGAAAACTCAAAGAAACTTGAAAGGATAACAAACCAATCAAGCAACCCAAAATCCTCTAAAAAACCCTAGAGGTTATCCCTAGTATGGTCGCCAGTTATGCTAGTGGGAAATAACCCCCCTTTAACTACACCATGGTTCAGAATGTAGGCAGAGCGAATAACCATCTAAAAGATAATTAATTCTCAATACTACCCCAAACATACCAAAACTAGTATAAATAAAGAAAAGATAAGAGATTAGGTAACTATACCTCTAATCCCACATCTGGTGATGATCTCCTCGCACTTGGAAGTTCCACTGACTGCACGCCTCCTCCCAGGGCTGACCTACATCCAAATATTAACAAAAAAAGAACTACAAGCATGTTATTCCATATATAAGTTAGGGTTATATGTTAGAATTTCAAGCATAAATCAATAATAGTATTCAAGACACGATCATTTGGGACAGGAAAATGTAATTCTTTTATTCATAACACAAATATTATAGCTTTACAATCTAATTCGGCCATCGTTCTGTGAACCTAGTCCGAGATCCTGTTCACCATGCTCCAAGTGCACATTGTATGAACTTCTTCTCTCAACCTTTTGATATATTCTATGAAAGGGAATGAGTTAAATGGAGGAAGAAGGGGATAATGAGGGAATGTTGAGGCAATTTCTCACAAAAAGCAACAATATATGGGCAAGGAGGGGAAGTGAAATCAGGTAGAGTTTCATTGTTCTTATGATTCAGTATGAAATGAGACCCCAAAAACTCCTTTTATATTCCAAAAGGATGGCTATTCGGTTGGGTGATGGGCTATAGTAGGTGGATTAGTTGGGAAACCTCCAATAGCCCATGAATTTCAATGAATTCCTTGCAAATTTTTATTTTTTGCAACATTTTCAAGCATACACGGCTTGTAATGGTGCAACATGTGTATGTACACGAGTTGTAGTGGTGCAACAAGAATATGTATGCAGGCATTAATGGTGCAGGGTGCGTACATCTTCTAAAAAATGATTTTTTAAGAAGAGCTTCTCACAGTGCTTTGGAAACAAATGTAAGTAAGAGGGCCAAGGCAATGTATGAATTTGTAGAGAAATTTAGGTTTATAACAGGGATGTTTATAGACAAATCTTGGCAAGAAATCCTAGGTATTATATTCCTCCCTCAATTCCAGAGAAGGAGTAGAAGGCGATCATTCATGATGATGCAAAAGAAAACATATTGAAAAAATCAGGAGAAACAATAACTAGTACCCCAAGGTAAATTACAATATTTGATTTCAATACCAACTTTAATTTTCTTTAGATCTAAATAAAAGTGTGGTTATATATAACATACTTGAAAATTTTGATGATAGGTTGTCTGACACTTCGAAGGAAAACAAAGCAAGGATTTCCAAACATGGACAACACAATCTAGGCCAGGGAGGCTACTTGAGGTTACAATCATGAATTGTAAGTACCCAAACATATTAAGAATATTATTGGTATCGCCTTACAACTTTTAGGAAATTGCAGCCAAAAACATTAAAAAAACATACTCTTATGCAATGCAAGGCGATGACTTCGGAACTGAAACCATGGAGGAAGCCCTCCAACTTGGTTACAAGTATGACTATAAAGTCGTGGTTGATCGTAGGAAAAACTTGGGGCAGACCCCAAGATCCAGCTTGTGGGATAAGGTAAATAAAAATCAGTCCACATTAACCTTTCATTACTTATAAAATACGTAAATGTTTGATATCGTCCATAATTTAATGTATTACTTTGTTTTAATCAAGGGAGAAACACTATCAACGAAACCATTAGTACTGGACAACACAACATTGATAGTGTAGCATGGCCAAAAGATCATGGTGATCCCCAGCAGTCCCATTCTAGTGGGGTGAAACCCCATCCTAGTGGGGTGCAACCCCACGATGTTCGTGTGACTGAGGCCCACGATGGTAAAATGGTTGTATATTAATCATATACTTAATAATTTCATACTTATAAATTGTGTACTTATAGATTTTTTCGTTTCAATGGCAGAGAATGTCATATTTGAGACTCCTCAACCTAAAGATCAGTTGAACATGGAAGCCATTCCAACAGTGTTGACTAGTGGACCAGGTAAATAATTACATTGCGGAAGTTTTTTTTAATATTAATGAACTACTTCAATGGTATTTAAAAAATTTCCATATAAATTTAATATTTTTTGTTTTTGTAGGTGATGGCCCGTCACAACATCCTCCACGCCATGGGTACAAGACCAGATGTGCTCAACATGAAAGGAATAAAGAAACATCAACTGCTGAAGAGCACCCAGTAAATGAAGACATAAAGATGGATGAATTACTTCATAACTGGAAAACACAAAAGAAGACTAAAAGAAATTGATGATGTGTAATAATTTTATAAGACAGTTAGATGTACATTATATAGTTGAACATGTAATGATGCATATAATTCATTCACATTATGGGTAATTTTTAATTTGATAATATATACAAGGCTATTTCTTTGTCTTGTATATATCTGTGAATGTAATTTTATTATGCACTTAATGACAATTTCATCTTCTCTTAGTCTTGGTATATATTGATTCAATACTCCTTGGTTATATTGGTTCTATTGGCCTTGACATACAATTTATGCATTAATTTGTGGCTCCATGGATGTCGATGTCATCCTAGCAATTTGAAGGCATTGGTAAACATGAAATTTAAGCGATTGAATTGTTCAAGTTTGGATTTAAATTTTACATGCTCGTTTGTATGAGACCACCTTGTTTGTGGGTTTCAAGAGTTCCAAACTCATATGACACCAGTTGGCATAGCATGGGGCCCTTAATTCCATCAACCCCATATCCTACATTGTCAATAGTCATGATCCTTGATTCTACCACTATAATTATTCATGTATTGATCCTTACAACATCTGAACCGATAACCAATAATTTTCATGGATCTAATTTAGATCATTTATCACTAGGGAAGGTGTTGGTGAAGGAAAGGCTAGTGATAGAAGTTTCTTAGTGTAGATGTTTTTGACATAGAATTCACCTATTGACTTTTTTAAAGGTGAATATGGTTAATTAGAATAATAATACAAAGGGGAACCTGGGTAGTGTTTACCTAATGCGAGTTGGTCAATAGTGATGATGTAGGTCTCATGGGAAAATGCATCACCAAAAAATGATAGAGATGATGACATGAATATAATGTATGTATTCATGGTTGAGAAGGATGTTGTAGTCTAAGTTTGTTTTCAATATGTTAAGGAAAATTCCCTCATATTCAGATGGTCACCCATCAAATGATTATTCATAGCTCATGCATTCCCTAATAGTGGGGTAGTCTAACATAAGGGGTAGTCTAACACTATTGGATTTATTACACTATTATCTCTACATGTAGCCATGGCTTGTGTATTCGTTATTACTAATTGTAATTATGGATAGATTCATATTCTTTATACTTTTATTGTATTAAAAGGTGTGATTAAGGTTGACCTAGTCAAACTTGATATATGGGCTCAATGATTCTCTTGGGGTGCCATTTCTTTTTTTGTGGGAACCATATCTGTAGAATGGTAATCTCTTTGTCTTTTAAGATATAACGTGAGAATCCAAACAAGACCTGGTTCCTTGTACTTGGGATATGTAGTCTAGGCAACAAATAGAACTTGAAAATGGATAAAGAAGATGTGACGAAACCACCAAACAACAAGTGTCATCAGTCAAGGACATATCTGATATATATGTAACAACCATATGAAATGCTCAACAAAGACACAACAACACATCCATAAACTTCTTGCACCCACATAAGAGTTCAAAGATGAGATTAGATTAAAAGATATAATCTTCTATTGAATGATCAACCCCTTAAGCTATCTCCTTTAGAAGGGCCACAAGCTATCTCAATTCTTATTATTATTTTAAAATAAATATATGTCTATTGGGTCATATCAGGAGTACAAATTCTCTTTGATAGCTCATCAAAAGTTGAAATTCTTACAGTAACTTCCTTGCATTATGAAGAGCATGAATAATAATGTTGTTAAGTGAAAAATTCCAAAGAACATTCATGCTTAACCACGTTATCAAGAAACCTACTGGCCTCCTCAATGTTTATTAATTCTTGAAAAGACCATCCATTAATGTAGTAAATGTTACAACATTAGGATTGTATCCCTTGGACACCATCTTGTCCAAAACATTGTAAGCTTCCTCCCACCTACCTTCTTCACTATTTCAGTTTTTATTCCTCCAATTTCATGTGAACCAAATGATTTACAACACTCATCTCTTTTAAGATTCTACCCAATATTAGAATGTCTATATAAACCCAAATGTCAACAATAATCATTGATCCAAGGATTTAAAAATCATTTCGACAGAAATACATTGGTATTCTATAGCATTGGCACAATTTAATAGATAAAAAAAAATCTCCTCTTCTTGAATATGCACCCTCTCTACAAAGATTAATTCATGATAGTATCACATGATTTTCATAACTTGAAAGAGAGAGAAACCTCCATTTTTTATTTTATTTTTATAACTTGGGACTTGAAAAGAAGTCTAGTTTAGTAAATCAAGGTGAAGGCCTTCAAAATTCGTCGATGTTCTTGGTGATTATTTACATATAATATCTATTGTTCATGAGGAATCTAATATCTCACTTGGATTGACTTTTAGAGAGTTATTATTGTTGATTGCATCACCTTAGCATGACCTTTAGTAAGAATGTCAAATATTCATAGTCATCTCGTTCAACAACCATATGGTGTCTTAGAAAGTGAAACTCTTTGTGGAAACCACAAGACAAATAAGTGGAACAACAATTCCACAAGTGACATCAAGCTTTGTCTACCATTTGTTCAAACCATTGTAGCACATCTTTTCAAAATCAAACAATGTATATATATACAAATGAAAAATAATCAAGCACTAATGTTTGTTTGAAGGCCAGTGGATTTTGTTCTAATGAAAAAATGTTTAGTGTGGTCCTCAAAGGCCCACATAATATATGGCATGCATCCATATCAAGTATAATTTTCGAACTAGATTATAACCATTGGTTGCACATAAAAATGACCATAACTTGAATGTGTCATTTTCACTCCGAATGATAGTCCATCCCTTTGAGAAAAATATGAAATGAATATAATATTAGCATCATGGATTTCACTGCATTCATAGTAGGCATTGAACATAGAAGTTTTATCTTTCCATATCATGATTACAATTGTTGTATTTGGATCAACACTATGTTGTTTCCTTATGGACCCATGTAGTGCACTCCAACTTTTTACTCAATACCAATTGTTATGTTCTTAAGAAAAGAGATGAGCAAGTAACCCAAGAAAAATATAGTGGGTGCTCCCATAAATTCACCCTTTCTTTCACGTGAGATATATTATAGAGACATTAGCATAAAAATAGATGATGATTTGGGAGAAATTGATATAGCAGATGGGATACAAGTGTCAATGTTAAGCCTTAATATTGGCTCATTACCCCTTGATTGGGGCATATTAAATTAGTAATTTTATTTTATTTATGTCGGCTTTATTCCATTAGTTGTAATTTTACCTCCTAGTCTCCTATATATACCAATGAGACATTTTCATTTGGAGTTATCTTGTACTTGAACATTTATGTGGGGTAAAAGGAGGTTTCCCCCTCAAAGAGGCTTATTATCTGAAATTATCTCTTTTTCAAGGCGTTGAGTACTTATTATGAGGTTTTTCTATGCTATATTGATATTTGGTTCTTAACATATGGTATCCGAGCTCAAGGTCTTGGGGTTTCGCTGCTACATCTGAGACACCTTCACATTTTCGCTATAACTTGTTTTACACAATGTTTCAGAATAAACGGCTTGGAAAATATTTAGTAGACGGATCAAGGTACGTTGGGTTAAAATTTCATCTCTTGAGGCCTTATACTTTCTGAGATACAACCTGTGCAAGATAGGGTTTTGGAATCATCCTGAACTGAGTCATTGCATAATTTTCGCTATAATTTTTTTTTTGTAATGTTTCAAACCCTGAAATATGGAGGATATTCACATACATTAGTAAGGTATCTATGGTAAACATTTTATCTTCTAGGTCATCATACATTTGTATATACACCCTGTGGAAGATAGGGTATCTGACTAGTCCTATTGACTAGTCTCAATAAGGTGTTCCAGATAAAACAATCATAACTTCTTCCTAGAGTATTCAAATTGAGTGAGACCAATTTCATTGGATAGTGAATAGTCTATAGTATTTCTTGTATGAGTTTTAGAATTTTGTATCAATTATTTTGTGCGGGGCACGCTATACAAGTGAGATCTCCTGGAAAGGCCAAAAATCAGCAAGTTGTGGGGAAGTTACCGTAAATTCCACTTGTCACATCCAATTTTGATTAGACCTATGGAATTGCAGAGAAGAAATATCAGAGAACTACTAAAAGAAATTTTCATACCCAAAAGGGCTGAAACTCGGGAGATACAACAGAAAAAATATTGTCTAGTAGAACCACCCCAAAATAAAGGTTCAAAAGTGATACTTGGCCAACATGCCACCCAAAAAGGGAACTTCTACACCAAATAAGCCTCCAGACAATCCTACTTGGAATCTTGATGAAGGTGAAGAAATGCGTAGGGACATAAATGATTTACAAAAGAAGATAGTAACAAAAGATGAACTACAAGAGATGGAAGCTAAGTTGGAGGCAATAAATAATAAGATGGATAGTTTAAAAGAGGAGATCATGGAACTATTGAAAAATTTCGTAACTGAGAAGACACCTGAAAGTAAAAATGCATCCCATGAAATTCATGATGAGGACACAAGGAAGGTGAATCAAGAATGGAGAAACTCCAACTTTGGGTTGAAGACCAACCACATTCCTAAGATCAATATGAGGAAGTTTGATGGCGAGGACACAATCACATGGATACTTCAGATGGAACAATTCTTTGATCTACATAATGTGCCACATACACAAAAGGTATGAATTGCTTCTTTATATTTAGAACCCAATCAATTTTTATGGTATCGATGTCTTTGTTCTTGCAAATCACTCGTCACTTGGACAATTTTCATGGAAGAAATGATAGCACACTATGAGGATACAAGGAGAAATACCTTCTTTAGCCAATTGATAAATCTCAAGCAAAAGGGTTCAGTTATTGAGCACATAGAGAACTTCCAAAGATTGAATATAAAGGTAACAGATATTCCATAT
>SNQJ01S0100230.1:0-10841 GCA_010110895.2 Picea sitchensis | reverse complement strand
TGCTGGTTTTCCCGGTTTGGGTTTCCAGGTGAAAAATCTCTGTGTAATGTTTGTGTTTGCCATTGTATATTTTCTGTTCTTTTCTGAATATCAGTTTGCAGTAGATATTGTACAAGGTTAGAATTTACATGCACAACCAACAGCTTCTACGCAACACTCCTATGAGCCCTATGGAAATAAAATTTGGTCTCTATATTTCGACGGTTCTAAGTCTAAAGAAGGAGCTAGTGAAGGTTGCATCATTATCGATCCGGCAGGTAACAAGACATTAATGTCTTGTAGACTAGAATTTGAATGTACTAACAATACTGCAGAATATGAGGCTTTGTTGCAAGGTCTCAGAAAAGCTCTGGACATGAACATTTAAAATCTGGTTGTATTTGGCGACTCTGAAACAGTGGTTAGACAGGTAAGAGACTCTATACACTATCTTTCCCTGCATCTCAAAAGCTACCAGTCTGAGGTATGGAGTTTTATGAACAAATTTTTTGCATTCAATATAAATTCCATTCCTAGATCAAATAACGCTGAAGTAGATTTATTAGCTAATGTTGCTTCTAAACTTCTTCCTACAGAAGGCTTATCCCCAAACGCATTCTCCGTGGAGCTATTGTTTCGACCATCTGTTCCTGACAATATCACTAACTGGAGAGTATTTGACGATGATCAACAAATCATTGACTTTATGCACATGAAAGAAACCTTTCAAGGCGCGGTGATAGATGAATGCACACACGACGACAATTTGCACGACTTTACGGTAATACCTGATCCGAAATCTCCTGAGGTACTATCGGATATGGTAAATTTCATACCCAAATCTGTAGTTAGATTAGAAAATTTTTATGATTTTGTAGATAAATTTAAAAAGAGGGTCAATTGTAAAACCAATAGTTCCTCGTTGTCTTATGAAAAAGTGAACTTAGGAACTGATGAAAAACCTCAATGCATTAATTTAGGATTGGGATGTTCTAGACAGGAAAATGTTGCATTCATTAAATTATTCAAAGAATTTAAAGATGTCTTCGCATGGACGTATGACGATCTCAAAACTTTCGACCCTAATATCATACAACATGTCATCCCGTTGAAGCCCAAAACCTTACCCTTCCAACAGAAATTGAGGAAAATGCATCCCAAACTTGAACCGACCGTTCAAAAATAATTGAATAAACTCCTAAGTGCTAAAATAATTTTTCCTGTTAGGCACACTCAATGGGTGTCCAACCTTGTCCCAGTGTGGAAGAAAAACGGGGAAATCTGACTTTGTGTTGATTTCTGAAACCTCAATAGAGCGTCTGACAAAGATAACTATCCTGTCCCACCCATGGAACAGATCCTTCAACGGGTATCTGGTTCCGAGAGGCTATCCTTATTGGATGCTTTCTCTGGATACAACCAAGTCCTGATGTCTCCGTCAGACCAACTGAAAACTACCTTTCGTACCCCGTGGGGCACTTACGCTTATCGCAAAATGCCCTTTGTATTGATTAACGCCAGTGCTACCTTTCAAAGAGAAATGGACATTACTTTTCGAGGCTTAATCAATCAGTCCATCGTAGTTTACTTAGATGATGTGACTGTATTTTCAAAAAACAAAGACGATCATCTAACTCATTTACGAGTCGTTCTGCTACGATGTCGTAAATATGGCATCTCCCTGAACCCCAAGAAGTCCATCTTCGCAGTAGAATAGGGTAAACGTCTAGGATTCATTGTGTCTAGTGATGGGATGATTATTGACCCCGAAAGGACTCAAGTCATCGCCAAACTTAACCCACCTACATCCAAGAAATCCATGCAGTCTTTCTTAGGCCAAATTAACTTCGTGAGAAGATTTGTCCCCAGCTTCTCCGAAATGGTCAGATCCTTGCAGAACCTAATTAAGAAAGACACCCAATATCACTGGGGATCACCAGAAAACCAAGCTTTTAACGCCATAAAGAAGGCCATAATAGACGCTCTATCTCTCATGAGCCCTGACTTCTCTCAAGATTTTACGCTCTATACTTTTTCCTCTGATCGTTCCTATGCCGCCATCTTAACTCAGAATAATGCCGAGAACAACGAAGTACCCATCACCTTTATGAGATCTGCTTTCAAATGTGCTGAACTTAACTACCCAGCGGTCGATTGGCAAGCCTACGATGTTTTCAAAGAAGTAAAGCATTTCCGATCCTATCTTTTGAAGTCAAGAACGAAAGTCATTGTCCCCTACCCTGCCGTGAGGAACTTGTTAGTGAAGAAGGAGTTAGGAGAGAAGAGAGCCAACTGGGTCACCTCCTTGCAGGAGTATGACTTAGAAATCACCCCAGCTCAGATCGTAAGAGGCCAAGGGTTGTGCAAGTTGGTTGTTGATTCAGAAACTGGACAGCAAGAAGATAGTGATAAGTCAAACCTAGGACAAAGAGATCAAAGCCTAATCTGTTGCGCACAAATCCTTGTTAGTCCTTGGTACGATGATATAAGATTCTGTCTTGAACATGGATTAGCCCCCCGTCACCTTGAACCTGCTAAAAGAAGAGCGTTGAGACTGAAGTCTGCCTCCTTTCATCTAGTTAACGGTATACTGTTTCGTCATAATTTTGACGGCGCACTGATGCGTTGTCTTGAAAAGGACGAAGAAGAAAAAGTCTTGCTCGAGTTGCATGCAGGAGAATCTGGTGGCCACTTTGGTGGTGACACCACTACTCATAAGGCTCTAAGAGCCGGTTATTATTGGCCCATGCTTTTTAGGGATGCCCATGCCTTGTGTCGTAAATGTATCATCTGTCAGAAAACATCAGTGCGGTTGCAAAAAACAACCTTTCCTTTGCAACCCGTTTCAGTGGATTCTCCTTTCCAACAATGGGGCCTTGATATCATAGGTCCTATCAATGCTTCTTCCTACGCAATAGCACAAGTATATTGTGACAGCCACAGATTACTTTACACGATGGTCTGAACCTGCTGCACTAAGAACTGTCAACACCAGTCAGGTAATTGCCTTCCTAAATTCGAATATCATCACTCGTTTCGGTATCCCTGATTGTCTAGTCTTTGATAACGCATCATACTTTTATTCTCTTGAGATGACCGAGTTCTCTTTGGAAAAATGAATTAAGTTGAAGTATTCTGCTAGTTACTACCCCCAGGGCAACGACTTAGCTGAATCAACAAACAAGAACTTGATCAAAATAATCAAGAGAACTGTGTCTGAAAATCACAAGAATTGGCACAATGCACTACTGAATGCACTATGGGATGATAGGGTAACACCCAAAGCTGCTATAGGTAACTCCCCCTTTTTTCTTGTTTATGGAAGAGAGGCTATTCTACCACCTCACATTCTTCTTCCTTCACTTCAGTTGTCACAAAAAGTCCAAGAAGAAGATTGCCCCCCTTTGGAAAGTCGCATTAACGCTTTGATGAAGCTAGAAGAGGTAAGAGCCCAAGCTAAGTGCAAGTTAGATCAACATCAACAATTGATTAAAAGTTGGTTCGATTCTAATTCTACTTCTGATAGGAATTTTGAAGTAGGCGATCTCGTCTTGAAGTGGGACAAACCACACGAAGGAAAGGGTGAGCACACCAAGTTTCAAAACTTATGGCTTGGGCCATTTTTAATTGCTGAAAAGTTGGGTCCTAGTTCTTTTCGATTGCAGAATCTCCAAGGGCAGCTTGACACCTACCCGGTGAATGGCCAAGCCCTGAAAAGATACTTTGCTTGATAACTACCCTTGTATATTATGTATATATTTCTCTTTTATTTTGTTTTCTCGTTTGCTTTATATTTGATTTTAAGTTGAATTTATCAGTTTTTGTGTTTTTCGAACAATACACATACCTGTAAACTGAGCTATTCAGACAAAGATGATTAGAGATTTTCTTCACTTAAATAACTTCTGAAAAATCTGTACAAACATCAATGATATATTGCTGAAATTGACAATCTGTGATGGAAAATTCTGTTGTTTGAAAGAAGTTTACTGATTTCAATCTCTGAGCAAAGTTTGTCATGATCATCTATTATCTTTTTATGCTGTCCCTTTTCTGTAAAGGAATGACTCAAAAGACGTCCCTCTGTCGTAAGAAGTTGTTTTATAAATAAAACATCTCTGGAACTGAATAAAGGACAATGCTAAAAATTCTGATGAGGTCTGAAAAAATATGTTAAAATATGTTAAAATTTTCAACGTCACCCCGCTCAGCTATATACCTTTGAAAAACAAAATAAAATATGAATAAGAGCTGTGGGAAGTGCTTGTAAACCCACTGAGATGCTGAACAGGTCTGCTGGCAGCAGGTAAATGCAAGCATGGTGCCAAGACAACTTCGCCGGGGTACTGAACAGCCCCGCTGGCAGCGAAGCAATGTCGGGTATATGAAAATTTGTAAAAAAGAAAAGAAACCTCTTTGATGTCCTTTATTCTGATACAGAACTTCTTAAAAGGATACGGATATCAGAGTGGGTTAAATGGAAACCTTGTCGAGGCTATGGACGCCTGCTGGCAGCAGTGGCTATGCCAACAGTATTGGAGATTTTATCTTTAATATCGTGACTTGCTGATCTTAAGACTGTCATTGGTTTTCATCTTTTAAAACACTGCTGGGAAAAATGATTAATGATGATGTTAGTACGATTTTCTGGTTGTTATTTTTGAGTTTGAAATTTTCTTTGTTGTCCTAATCTGAATTTGTTTCTTTTGACAGAGATAACTGCTTCTACCAATGTGTCACCATTGTTGGCAGCCAACTCACTTTTTCCTATCATCTATAAGCTGCCTACACCTATGTATTGCAAACATAGAAGTTTTGTCGCAATTTCAAATAAACGACACTTTCATTGCCTGCGACATTTACACATTTATTTTTCGTCAAGTTTTCATGACTGTAAGCGTGAAAACTTCTCCTTTCGAAGTTGTGTTTCGATCATTATCTGAGCTGTGGTTATTACTTTTGTCATTTGCGCTTACCTTTTATCGATCGTTACACGATTAGCAATATCCTTTGATCAGTTCTTATACTTCGATTGATTATATGACTTGATTTTTTTTGAGTTTGGAAGACATTGAGCATTTGGATTTGCATTTTATGACTTGCCTAATATATTGATTCTATGAAATGCATAAGGGTTTTGATTAAATTTTTATATATGAATGATAGGATCCTTATGTTAATCTTTTATATTTGTTTGGCTTGTCAACTATTTGGCACCTTGGCTAAACTCATGAATCAATACATTAGCGCCTATTTGATTTGTATATTGGGTGTTTAAACACTATGGCATAATGTTAGCGCGTAGTTGTATGCACACTGAATTCGATCAGTTGTACACCTGACTTAATGGATGATCCACTATTATGTATTGAACAGCTATATCGGCGGTTGTACTTTGACCATAATTGTTTTGCATGGTGGTAAATAACTCCACCACCCTCACATGCGCACATTAATGCTTCCCCTTTGATCGTTCATTGTTGTTAGACTGAACAGCTCTGCTCCTATGCGTTAGTGAATTCGAACTAAACCCTTACCATGTGCTCGCACCATGGCCCCTGTCATCCAAGATGAACCCAATGAGAGTCAGGCCCTGTTGATGTTTGACAGTGCTCGCGGTGACCTCTAGGACAATGGGTGGCTTCCATTTATACAAAAATTCGAGGGTTTTAACCCTTGCGTAGCTCGACAATTTGCTTTGACCTTTGATGGTTGTCGAGCCAAGGTCGGTGATATTCAATTGCAAATTGACGAACAGTTTATCAGTCTTGCTACGGGTTTGCCTACCACTGGACAATGATGGTCCAAGAATTGCAATGTAGAGGAGGTACCTTGGACACTTCTCTTCCAGTCATGAAAAAATCACCTCCTGTGATAAAGGTTTACCAGTAACTATGCTCAAACAACATTGGCATGATTTATTGATGATAATCAAACAGTTTATCACCTGCGGAGGTCGGTACGGGTTAGTTTTCTTACACCACCTTCATTTGCTTATGGTTTTTATGGGTTATCAGCTCAATATGACTCATTATTTTCATAGAAGCCTGTTTAAAATGTCGAAGAATTACAAAAGGAACTAGTCTGATAGTAGCCTTTTTCATTATGGGTTGATTAAGATTATTGTGGTCTGTCACTTGAGTCTACACAAAGATTGTTGGAGTAATTTCATGGCTCGCAATGGTTTCAACTATTCGAAACCTCCACAGGTCGAAAAACCTGTGGTGAGCGAGGTCAAGGCTGTACCCCCAGTACCCTATAGCATCCTGCTACCTAAACCCTTGGCCGACTCACCTATCGACCTACCCCACTCTGTGACTAAGGGTGTTGAGACTGTTAAGCCTTTGGGAAAAAAGCCTAAAGAGAAACCCACTGTAAACACCAAAGGGAAAAGAAATGCTCGTTTGATTTCTCGTATGGCAAGGAACAAACCAAAACCTCCTGTCGAGCCAAACCCTATCGTGTTGAGTGAGGACTCTGATTCAGAAGTGGAGCATTTCTTGGCTAGCGAATACCCCTATTCGCAAGGTATGTGTCCCAAACCTTCGTATGACTTTGTGTCAAACCTACCCCCCTACCTACAAGACGACCCTAACTACCCAAGCATTAAGCTGCCTTGTGAAGTCCCCGGTCATTCACCCGAACCCTCTCCTTTTATGTCTAAACCTACAGTGCCACCCTGTGATCAATGCAGCTCATGGTTAGAGAGATATTATCTTGATGTGTCGATTCTCCAATCAAGAATTCACTCTTTGGAGGACCAGGTTGCACTACTTACCAGTCAAAAGGCTAAGCTAAAAACCACTGATAAGAAACAAAGAACGATAGGCTCCATCTTGTGTTAAAATGTGGAATCAGCTACAGCGGTCGTGAATTCTAAGTTGGCATAATTTGAGCAGCCTCACACAGGTATGTTTTGATATTGCTTGTTTATATAACCATTCGAATTTGGTTTTAATTAGCTCTGTTCATAGCGTTGATTTTCTTTGTCACATTGTATGCATTCTATACATAGCTCTTCTTTGACTCAATGGAAGTTCGTTTTCCCAGTTTAGCTTCCGTTGGATTTTAATCGATTTGATTGATCTTGGTGTGGATTTGAGTTGTTTGATTTAGCTAAAATGGATGCTCTACTGTCAATTGAAGTCGTTTGTATCTATTCTAGACAGGAGTTGTTTCTCATATTTCAATTTTGAACACAATCGTATTTCGATTCGATTTCGTTATAAGATATACGCTATGATTGGAAATAATTGTGATATGGTTAATTGTTACGGTTTGTTGTGTCATATGAATTTCAAAGAACATGATTTCAATTCGGATCGTTTCCAATGTAACTAAGTACAAACACACTCAAATCATGAATAGATTCAATCCATAACAATTATGCTAAAACCCTACCGGTTAATTCATATTGGTTTACTGTTAGCTCGACCCTGTTATCAGTTGGATTTGTATTTGCGGTGGATATTTTTAAATTTGATTTGTAAAATGAGATTGGATTTATGATTTGTTTCTATGTTAAACTCGGTCATGATTCGTTTGAAATAAATGATTCCGTTCAAATCCAATTGAGCTTATTTGCCCATTTTACAATAACCAATTATCACTTATGTCGATTCTATTGTGATTGTGGTCAAAGCCGAATCGATCTGGTTATGATTTTGTATGAATTGATTCTCGTACATGTTTGAATTAATCTACCTGTGGCGCAAACCGTTTGATGTCATAACAGTTATAACAATTTTAAAACGATTCTATTTTGATCTGATCGTATCCCCTGTTTTGGAAAAACACAACGTTGCATATGATTTGCTTGATTGCATTACTTTCGAATTGTATGTGAAATGATTTGTAAAACTGTTTGAATTTGATTCTGTCTACCCGACTATGATGATAATCTAAACAGAGCATGCTTGTCTCTCTATTTTGTTATTGGATTTTGATCCTATTCGATTTCAATTGGATAATGAAACAGTCTTGTTACTGTTCGACCCGATTTTATGGTAACAGAAAAACGAAGTATTCTTACCTCTGTTTTCGATTGAGTCACTTTTGATTCTGTTTATTGTTGAATGAAAAAATCAATTGAATCTTGAGTGATTAGTTTTAAATGATCATTGGAATATAATTGGATTTTAGTTCTTTTAAAAGATTTGATTTGATTTCAATTCTGATCCTGTATGTTATTTTAGACTAGCTACAGAATCAGATGATTCTGTAGCTAAGTCTGTAGGATTAGGTTTTTATTGTTTTGCTAATAAAATATCTTTCTAACTTGTTATTTTTGGTCTATTGCAGATGAATTCGAAATTGCAGTGGATTTGATGAGAAGTTAGAGGATATTTAGATATTTTATTTGCATTTTGATTTCCTAGTTTAGTTGATTTTAGGAATATCTTCCCAGATTATGTAAACAGTTTGATACTATCCACAGGGATGTTTTACCCTGTGGAAAGACTTATATATACTTATTATTTTTTGTAATAATCATCCTCATTCGTGGGAGAACAAGGATATGGAATTATAATACAGACTGAGGCAGAATTTGATGTTCTGTTACAGCTTTAGCTTCTCATGATATCAACATTTTGTTTCATGTTATGTGTGTAAATTTTGTACTTGGTTAACTTTAGCTATCATTAATCTTTTGCAAATGATATAATCAATATTATCCATATCTGAATTCTTCTAGTATTTAAAAAACATAGCATTTGCTTGATTCAGTTTGTGAACGACAGATTTCTCTTCTTCATAAGTTGAATTATTAAATATAAGTTTTTGCATAACATGTTTCCCTTATTGAAGAGATTTATAAATCATATAATTGTTATGATTTTTTATGTCTTGTTTTTCCTGTAAACAACTCAAAGAGCAGCGCAGCCTATCGTTTACGAGAAGCTTCTGAACCATCCGGTGTGATTTTACTTCCTCCGACCAGCTTCGAAGTCATCACACATAGGGAAAACTTGGAGCGTTTCCAGGTTAGTTTGTTATTGTATTTTTGAGTATATTTGTTAGTATTTTTTTAGTTAGATATATATGTTTAGTATATTAGATTGTTTAATTTCAGTAAGTTTTATTTCTCATTTATAAAAATCAACAAAAAAATATCTTGTTGTCTTAGGGCAGAAAGCACATGAGTTTTACAGGTTTTATTCAAATCTGCAAGTTGTAGATATTGTATATTTGTGAATAAGTTATAGTACAATAAGTAGTTAGACAGCTAATTAGTAGAGTTAGTATAGTATTAGTTTGTATATATAGATAGTAGAATAGTTAGTTAGTTTTAGTTAGTTTAGTTTGTTTTATTTAGTTTATTTAGATTAGTTTGTTTTATTTATTGTTAGTTAGTTTAGTTTGTTTTATTTATTGTTAGTTAGTTTAGCTTGTTTTATTTAGTTTTATTTAGATTAGTTTTCTCTTTGGTTTTCTTAAGACCTTAGAGCGGCCAACAGAGACGCTAAACCCATCAGGGTGGTTCATTCCAAACGGCTTGGGTTATTAGACAACCCCGGACCGGTCCCACTCTCTCAGTTGACAGACGGTCAGTTTCACCCTTCAACAAATGGTGCTAGAAGGAGGGTCGGAACTTAATTAATGGAACGAGGCGGTCACAAGACTCCTCCACCCCCTAATCACTCACCTATAGTGACTAGAAGCCGTTCACTTGATAATGTTCCCCTTCAAACAACAACTACTTCAACCAAAGATCCACAGATCACAGTTGAGCCAGCAACCCCTAATCCTACACGTGGTGACCTACAAGAGATTGTACGCCAATCTCTTATTAAAACACACAGTTCCTTAGCTCGTCTTAGGCAACCAAACCGTCCGTGGGGTCAACCTTTAGATTTCTCTGATATCAGAGAACAATTAGGTGACACTAACCTCACTGTGAATCCTTCATATCCAATCATAAATCCTGCTGCAGGAGGATCTGCGATACCTCCTTCACCACCTCCCTCATCTCCTTCCTCTTCTGGAGGAGATTCTTCTGACGAAGGCAATTCACCTTCTCATCCTTCTGCACCCACTAGCCCTATGGTAAATTAGAACAACCCTGCTAGACCCTGGCTTGATCAGGATGCTATAGCTGTACCTGGAGCCCAACACCCTTTACCTAAGCACTCGGAGAAATGGCTTCCCAAGTTTGATCCTGATTCAAAACAAATAGCTGAAGNCTTTGGACTTCTCTGATATCAGAGAATAATTAGGTGACACTAACCTCGCTGTGAATCCCATAGATCCAATCACAAATCCTGCTGCAGGAGGATCTGGGATACCTCCTTCACCACCTCCATCATCTCCTTCCTCTTCTGGAGGAGATTCTTCTGATGAAGGCAATTCACCTTCTCATCCTTCCACACCCACTACCCCAATGGAAAATCAGAACAACCCTGCTAGACCTTGGCTTGATCAGGATGTTGTAGTTGTACCTGGAGCCCAACACCCTTTACCTAAACACCCGGAGAAATGGCTTCCCAAGTTTGATCCCGACTCAAAACAAATAGCTGAAGATCATATCAAAAAAATTATGTTAGCCATTAGACTCCGCAATGTTGAACATGAAGACGTTGTCTGTAGGTTTTTCCCTTACACTTTCGAGGGTAATGCATCCACTTGGTACTTTTCCCAACAACCCCACACCATCGTGTCTTGGGAAAAGTTTGAGTCATTCTTTTTGGAAAAGTTTGGAGACGGTAAACCTCTGGAAGTCCTAGTCATGGACCTTTCAAGCTTAAGAATGAACCCAAAATAAAAAGTTAAATACTTTAATCAAAGATTCATAACACTTAAAAACCGAATCCCTGCAGATTCTATGCCTTCCGAGAGTCTTATAATAGCTTACTACACTAAAT
>SNQJ01S0100229.1:16104-47002 GCA_010110895.2 Picea sitchensis | reverse complement strand
AACTTGGAGTGAAATCAATAAAATTGCTTTGCTGATTTTGATCTCACATGTGTATTCTCTGATATTAATGTCATATTTGTATTTCATTTGTTCCTTAATTCTCAAACACAATACATATATATTTACTTTCTTCTTTTGCATAGTTTAATTATAAAAAAAGATAACATTGGTTCCTTGTACTTATTACTTGAGAATCAATTGATAATTTTTTCTAAGGCTATAAACTCTGGGTGATAATCCCAACTATCTTACCCTAGCCAAGTAAGATTCAAAAATGTTGGAGTGATGTTCCTCATACCTTTTCCTCAACACCGTTGAGGTGTGTGAGGAACCAATTTCTGCCTGTCAATACCATATCGAACCATGCATTCTTCAAAGGGTCAATTCAGATACTCACTAGGATTATTGGATCTCAAACACTTGATGGGCCGACCACATTGTTTTTCAAAAAATTCTCTCAACTCTTTGAATTTTTCAAAGACCATGTTCTTATTCTTCAGAAAATAGACCCAAGTGAAACGAGAGAGATCATCAATGAAAGTCAAAATATACCTTGCACATGCCAGGGAAGGTATATTGATGCAAGGTACATCATTGTGAAACAAATCCATGAGGTTTTGTGCTTGCCATTCTTTTCTAGAGTCAAAAGGTTCCTGATGATGCTTTCCAAGCACACAACCTCTAGAGACTCTTTCAGGGGGAAAGACTTTAAGTAAACCGACAACCATGTTTTGAGTTGTCATCGACTGCAGACTTCAAAAATTCAGATGTTTGATTCATTCATGCCAAGTTTGACTTCACTCATCAGTGTGAGAAACAAGAGGAGTCGGTTCATTTTCGGGTTGGTTCATGTCACATAATTTATAAAAAATATCCTTCAGGTCGAGAAACCCTCCAGTGACAATCGACTAACCTTTCTTCAAATCAAGAACATAGAACCGATCTGGAAAAAATTCTACAATCTTACCTGTTTGTGTTAACTGAGCAATAGGAAACATATTGGCACTGAGGTTTGGCACATGATAAATGTCGACAATTTTCCCATGTCGATAGGTAACATCACCCTGATGAGAAATATCTAGAGAAAAATCATCAAGAACATAAATATTCCTCTCCTTAGCTTCATCCAAGGACGTGAACAAGGAAGCATCCTTATACATGTACTAAGTGCACCCAGATTCAACTACCCATTCATTTTGCGCATAATGAGAAAACAAGGCATGAGAAGTTCCAACTTGGAAGGTGAAATTATCAGCGGGTCAAAGTATAGTGGACATGTCTCCTTCAAGTAAATTAAAATTCTCCTCTAAATCATCTCTCTTCTTATATCAAACTTTCTCCACATGTCAAGTCTTTCCACAATACTGACATTTCTTATTCTTTCAAATTCATTGGGGTGCATCTGTTTGTCCCTTAGGTTTATGGTTGTGGCATCTATGTCTCTGTGTAGAGGTATCAAACCATACTTTCCCTCTGATCCAAATTTCTCTTTCCCTTGAGAAAATGAGCTTGATGTTTATCACCAAGCTTTCATTCTATGCTAATCAATAATCAAAAGACCACACAAATATTTGTAACACACCCGATCCCTAAGTACCCTTTTTAGGGATGGGGCATCAAAATTTTGATTTCCTCCATCATCTTGAATCATATTCCTAATATTTCCATCACCTTCTACTCATCAAGATATTTCCAACGACTATTACCATGCTCAAATCCGAGCTCTGGATCAGAAGTTATGCCCTTCCGAAGCTCTTCAGTCATCATTGGTCAAAGACCACGTGGCACCCATGTGGGTTCATCTCATTCATACCATTCCACCTGGCACATAATTGACCATGGTTGTCATCCCTTAGCGATGACATGGCCAGTGGAGAGGTAGTTACAGGGGATGTTCCCCGCACCTTCGCGATCACCAGCCCTTCAGCCCTTCGTCCTTCCTATCCATGTTTGAACCATTCCCGGAGTGTTGAAATCCTACCACATGGCTCCAGACTTCGATGAGGTTCCTCATTGTGCTGGGATGAACATACCTGCAAAAATACCAAACTCTTGAGGTCCTACCATGTAGCTCCATCTTTTGGCCCTTTTGGAGCATACATTCTAACATCCTAAACCTCATGGAGTTCTGAACTCCCGAACTCTCGAGGTCCTACCACATAGCTCAGGTCTTTGACCCTTTTTGGAACATATGTTATAACACCCTAAGTCCTCCAGAGTTTCAAACTCCTGAACTCTAGAGGTCTCATTATCCATTAGGTCAAGCAAACACGCCCCAAGGGGTGACATGTGGAAAAAGGTGGAGATGATGCGTGGCCCTATTAATGGAAGACACATGTCACGTTCCAATTGGCATATGAGGTTTGTAAAAATCATGAATCAAGGTCACACGTGGCATGTCTAACATGGGTCCACGCTACCCTAGGTGATGTCAGCGTGCCACATCACTTCAAACAGATAGCTTCTGGAAGCCTCTAACCTCTCTACCTGCAAAATCACCCAGAACTCTCAAGCCTGAACTCCCGCTAGCGACCTCCCAACACCCCTTCTATCCTACAATCAAGATGTGTCTAGGTAGACCCATATATCTATGGCCTCCATTGCTTCACAACTTCGACGTTCATGGATTCCACTGTTTAATATCCTCTTTACTCCCAAAGTGGTCAGCACCAGAATGACCAAAGTCTAGATGAAACGGTATAGAGAGATCCTGATGCGTCCTCGGATCGGTGGTCCTCGTCGCTTCGCGAATTCAGCGTTCGGGGGTTCTACCTGTTTAACACTCCCTATCTGCCTAAGTAGTCAATGCTAGACTAACCATGAATTAGATCCAACGATCAAGAAAGGTCCCGAAGCATCCTCAGATATACATTTCTCATCACTTCATGAGTTTGACATTCGAGGGTTCTACCCGCTTAACACTCCTTTTCATCCAAAGTGGTCAATGCTGGACTGACCACTACGTATATCTAATGGTTACTTCACAACTGGAAAGTGGGTTAGGGTTTAACGGTGGGACAGGTCCCATGGTCACTATTAGGGAAACTGCCAGATGTTGATCAACCTCGATGGTAACCGAACCAATAGGTTTCCTTCAGTTGGTTTTGGAAGTTGTAAATTCATAGCATCCCGGAGCTCTGAACTCCTGGAGTTCCAAAGCCAAAAGTCTTAGCTCCCACTGGGTCCATGGTCTTGGTCATATGAGGTTTCCCGACAAGTTCCAGGGCTACATTCCCAACTCTTTACCCTGATTTGGTTAGGGCCGTGGGGATGAGCCCTCGGTCAGACAGAGGAGTGGTTTGAAGGATGCACCCTTTGTCTACATTCTACGAGTGTTATATCTTCTGAGCTTGCAAATACTTCAAATGGAGTGTCATGGGAACACTTATTGTGCTTCTCTTGGAATTTAGAAATTAGAGAGTTCTTAAACTCTACACAAATTTCATAGGCTCTGTGCAAAAAATAGTCTAATCATCAAACAAGCATGCACATCCCTGAAACGTTCATGGGATATTCAACCTTAATTTATGTTTATAGTTCAGTTTCACAGGGTATGAGAATACTTATCTATTACGACTGGAAGCCATCCAACTGACTGTGGGTATCCACCTCTCCACCCAACCATAGGCTCATAGGAATTCACTATTAGCACTCTGGCCACCCCTGTGCCAAACCATGATATCACTAGGGAACTTTTGTAGTTTCTCAGAGGTTCTTTCTCTTTCATAGCCTCTGCGAGGTTTATTAGATGCTCCCTCAACATCAAGCTTATGACCTTCTGCTCAGGTCCTGTTTTTTGCAAATTCTCAAAGGTCCTTTCTCTTCTTCTCTCCAGTAACCAAAACAACTTAATCTTCCAGTTCTTCTTCTCAGCTGGAGAGCCTCACACACTCTTTCTCTTTCTCTCTACATATCTGGGTCACACACCCTTTGTGGGATTGGTCTCCTTATTTTATACCTTCATGTGTATTATTGCATGCCTTTTTTCTCCTCAAGAAGGTTCTGGACCCGTCCTGTTACTTTTTTCAGAAGAAACTACCTCTCCTCAGCTTAACAAACCCTTTTTCCAGAAGACCCAAAACAACTAGAAGTGTAGACATGCATACATGAAACTGTGCCTATGGTAAACACAATCACATTTTATTTCCTTTAATTTGAGCCACTACAGGGGCTCAAGTATTTATGTGTACAAATCACGTTCAAACCGTATGGTTCCTTGCTTGCTTAAATACACAACCAAGCAAAATAAATAAAAACAATCTAATCCTCAAACAAGCATGCAAATCCCTAAAACGTTCACGGGATATTCAACCTTAATTTATGGTTACAGTTCAGTTTCACAGGGTATGAGAATACTTATCTATTACGAGTGGCATCCATCCAAATGATTGTGGGTGTCCGCCTCTCCACCCAAATGTAGGCTCAGAGGTATTCACTATTAGCACTCTGGCCACCCCTGTGCCAAACCATGATATCACTAGGGAACTTTTTTAGTTTCTCAGAGGTTCTTTCTCTGTCACAACCTCTGTGAGGTTTATTAGATGCTCCCTCAACATCAAGCTCACAACCTTCTTCTCAGGTTCCATTTTCTGCAAATTCTCAAAGATCCTTTTTCTTCTTCTCTCCAGTAACTAGAACAACTTAATCTTCCAGTTCTTCTTCTCAGCTGGAGAGCCTCACGTGATATTCCTCTTTCTCTCTGCATATATGGGTCACATGCCCTATGTGGGATTGGTATCCTTGTATGCATTTGTGTGTATTATTGCATGCCTTTTTCCTCCTTAGGAAGGTTCTGGACCCATCCTGTTTCTTCTGTTAGGAGAAACTCAGGTTAGTCTGGGCCTGCAGGAAAACTGCACTCTGTGGTACTTTGGGCTTACGGACTTCTGTCTCCTCAGCTAAACTCTCCATGATTCCATTCATGGGGGTAGTTGATTGTTCAACCACCAATCCTTCTTTCATTAACTGATTTTTCCTTGGGATCAGGAAGAGGCTTATTATTTTAGCAAGGAGACTTTGGGTCATTTTGACACAATGAACCCTCTTTACTATTTCCTCACTCTTTCCTCTAGTGAGATCATGTCCAGTACTTCAAGGATTCACCCCCATAGTAAGTTATTGGAAATACAAACAATAATACATTTACATTGTTCCCATGCCATAACATGGTGATCATAATTAATGATTAATTACAAGCTAGGGGAAACATGGGTGTTACAATCCCCTCCCCCTTGAAAGGAACACCTTCCTCGGTGTTATTTATCATTAACACCTGTCATTACTTTGTCATTCAACTTCTTCAGAAATATTGATCCTCTTTCTTAACTAGGTCCTTGCCAAACCCTTGGCCTTCGTCACCTTCCTTCAATAATTTTGGACAACAAGCATATTAATCACAATTTCATGCGAAAACATCTTACTGTTGTTCAAAATTCAAGAGGAAAATTTCATAATCTAGCGCAATACTTATCTATGTAGTTCGTGGATTTGCATCCACATGGATGTCTTGTTATCTTGGCTCACTGTTTTTCCTAGACATACCCCTTGTGTGCATGATCCCAATCAATAGTTTATAAGAATGATCAGAGTTTCCTCTTCCTTGCGGTCACTCACCCTCCAAGTCCAGGCTCATGCATCCCCTTCTCTACTATACAGTCCCTCGGGTGATTCATCTTGCCTTGCCAAGGCTTTCTCACACATGAAGATTTCTAAAGACTTCATTGAGCCTTACAGTTGAGGTGTCCCTCAGAATTTATCTGCCGAGGCATCCCTCCGGCATGTGTTTCCACAACAAAACATATTCTACGACGATCATGGCTCACCACATGGTTTTCCTATCTCAACAATAGCCTTTTTTCTGCTTTACATCTTAACAACCTCCACCTGTCCTTCCTAGACAGATATTTTTCGTCTCACCTGTATCACAGGTATACAAAAATTCTGAGATATTATCATCAATTTCAAATTCAAAATTTTCTTGCAAATCTGTCACCCACAAATTTCCAAATTCCACATTTATTTTCATATATGTTCCACACAAGAACCAGATTCAGAAATATGGGACTTTCCTTCCCATAATAGTTTAGCTTAGTAGACAATTGGTATTCCTTATGGGCTTACAACACTTTTATACATGTTCTGACTTTCAACACCCTCTTTGATATTGCCTCATCAATGGTGCTTTATGGGGACTTTTTGAGTCCCTTCAAAAAATGTCAACAACAACCTTCTTGTATTCATCCTTTGTTTGAGGTTTTCCATCATTGGTAACTGTCTTTCCCAATAGTTTCAATTTATTTTCTACACATGACGTATATCAGAAATACATTAGTCATCATGTAAAATAAAAATGCATGTATCATAACATTCCAATCATTAAAACATTTTCAGATATGTCCTAACATGTCTTTATGCACTTCTTCACATTATCCTTGATGTTATCATGAGTGAAACATGAACAATTCTCAATTGTTTCCACAGTCATACAACCATCATCATTATGGTGTCAAAAAATTTACTTTCATCAACACACAAGTTTCTCATCCCAGAGAAAAAACATAATATACAACAAGTAAGGAGTTAAGGGCTCTTCCCTTTTCCAACTCCTTCTACACATCCTGGGACTTTCAGTACAACTGAGTTATTCCAAGGCCTCACTTTCTTTACTTAACATGGCTCAACCAAGCCTATTCATTTAAAATATACTCACGAGTTTATTTTCCTTTTACCAGTTTTACTTGTTTTCACAGCTGGTATTTTAAGGAATACAACTGTGTTAAGAAATTCATAGTTTTTAAGATGAGAAAAACATTCTGCCTTTTTCTTTTCTTTCCTTCTGTAATTTTACTTCTTATTGTGATATCCATGCTCTTTTCCTTAAGAAGTCTTAGTTAGGATCACCTCAACCTTCTTGGTAAATCAACATGCTACAAAACAAACCTTTTGTTCATAATGAATCACAAGCCTGTGCATTCTGCACATTACCATTCAGTTATCAGAATGGTCAACATTCAGTTGTTAGTCTTCCACTCATACATTGTTTTTAGAATGTAATCCATGATTCTTATATAAATAGACTTGCAGCTCACTTCTTACTTCTTAACAGTCATTAAGGATGTGATTTCGTTCTCCTGACAAAGTCTTTACACAGTTCCTTCCCAGGGAACGCCTTTGGCATGCAACTTCCTTATGGCATATCCATCGCTATCTTTGATGGCCTCAACCTTGAGCTAGCTTCAGTTGTTTACCAAATATTCCATAAGAAATATATACATGCATCTTTTTTATGCATCCAATGTATTTATCCACACATATTTCTTGTTTTATTAACTTACATTCATGATGTACTTAACAACATGCCTAACCATAAGCCTATGTGTAGCTATCATAGGTGTATTTCACATCTCACATACATATTTAATTTAATATCATTCAATTCATGATTGTTCACAATCTTTCTCATGTGATCCTCAAAGGCATAATCATTTTTTTTCTTATCATGACAACAGAGCATTCTTGCTCATTTAATCTTTCGTCTATTTATACTAGCCTTTCCTGAGGGAATGGAGCACATTCCCCTCAAGTCATCATTCAAAATAAAACTTTCATGACTCTTCAAAATGAAGTCAGTCATGCATCCATGGTATTCATTTAATCTTGGCAAGTGCAATTCTTTCCTTACATTTCACTCATTTAGGAAGTCACATCATGCCTTTGGTATACATATCCTCTTACATCATACATGTGCATCATTTTCACATTTAACATCACCCATTCATATCTATTCGGTCTTAGTATCAATCCTTATATCAAGAAACCTTGCGATGCATTAGACCCGTGCACTCAAGCATATACAAACATAGCCAAACACTCATCATGCAAGCTCATTGTTTGCACCTTTTCCATGTCATTCATACACATGGACATATAAAACTTCCAGATCATTCTACCAAGGATCTTCCAATCATTCTTATGATAAGTCTCATAGAAATACTCATCACTGAGATTCTCTCTTCGTTGAGAGCTCACAGTCATTCACATGAAATCCCCATGGAAGTTTAACAAACATAGTCATAACTATGTTCCCCTTTCTACATGACAACAACTAGTAAGAAGGCATTTTTTTCTCAACTAGTATAAAGTTATTCGACAACCCAGAAATACCATCAGGGAAATTTCAACAATGCCCAAGGTAACAATATGTCTTATCAAGTTTCTAACTGGTCTTGATCAACAAACCCTTCGATCAAGGGAATCCTTTTCTATATTCCTCCTCACTACGATTTCAAGTATACCAAGCCATACCATATATGGATACCATCCACCTCTGGATGTCAACCTAACCCATTGGTCATCTAGAAGTGTCCTAACACTTCCTCTACCACATCCAAGATCAACACTTCATTAATCCTCCTACCTTATCCTCATAAGGCACTATGTACTCAACATCATCAAGATTTTACTTATGATGCCATAGTAAGATCATAACTAAAGATATGATCTAGGACATCACCATATTTTACATTAAATGATAGAATATAATAAGTATATATGCATGCTCTATCTTTGCGATATGCATTTCAACATATCTTCATGCACCAAGCATTATACCCATGTCTTCAGTGCAGACGGGTTCCACTTACTTTCCTCTTGCATTTTCATGTATAGACCTACCCTTAGTTAATAGGGATACACACTTCCATAGCACAACCATGATATTTTGAACTTTCTCATGTCATTTCACTTCTTCCATGAGGTTCATTCTCAGTCCTCATGACTTCCTTTATTTTGCAAAGAGGGATTACCCTAACAGGAAGTCTTTCAGTTATAACAGGTCAAGTAGGTTGATCTGACCGACTCCAATGATGCCTCTAGAAATGGAGGATTGTTCTCCCAATCCCAAATCCTCCATTTAATAAACACTTTTAATTAACAAAGGTTTCATAAGCCTACCTTTTAGGCAATTCTTGCCACCTATTCAACTCATTTTCCTTCTGGACTCGAGTACTCCTTAAAACATGTTTTATGCCATTTGTATCCAAGTTTTATTATTAATGTCCCTCGACATAATCCCACTTTTGTAGTACTGGACATCAGTTCTTCAAAAGAAATGATAGGCTTTTTTTTCCACAGTCTAGCATGATTCAATCTCGATGGGTAAAATCCCAATTGAATTTTGAATCTTCATCCTTATCCTTAAGGAAATTATGTATATAATTTCCGTATGGAAGTAGTACTCTCAACATGATCATCTTAGCCTTGGTAAACTAGTCTTATGACTGTTCCCCGACCCACCTAGGCCTGTGTTTGAATCATTCTCTGCTAGATAGGGTAGGGCAAGGTGCCCTCTCCCTTGAAGTTTTCTAGTAAAAAAAAATAATAACTTGACTCTTTCGTGAGCCCAAGCATGCCAAGTGTTGTTTCCTGCTCTGATACCACTTTGTAACACACTTGACCCCTAAGTACCCTTTTTAGGGATGGGGCATCAAAATTTCACTTTCCTCCATCATCTCGAGTCCTCTTTCCAATATTTCCATCACCATCTACTTGTCAAGAGATTTCCAATGAATGTTACCATGCTCAAATCCGAGCTCTCGATCATAAGTTATGCCCTTCCAAATCTCTTTAGTTGTCATTGGTCAAAGACCACATGGCACTCATGTGGGTTTGTTTCATTTGTACCATTCCACCTGGCACGGACTTGACCATGGTTGTCATCCCTTAGAGATGACATGACCATTGGAGAAGCAATTACATGGGACGTTCCCCGTGCCTTCGCGATCACTGGGCCTTCAGCCCTTAATCCTTCCTATCCATGTCTGAACCATTCTCAGAGTCCCGAAGTCCGAAAATCCTTCCACATGGCTCCAGCCTTCGATGAGGTTCCTCATTGTGCTGGATGAACATACCCACAAAACTCCCTAAATCCTGAGGTCCTACCACATAGCTCCAGCCTTGGACCCTTTTGGAGCATACATTCTAACATCCTAAACCTCCCAGAGTTTCGAACTCCCAAACTCCCCATGTCCTGCCATGTAGCTCCGACCTTCCACCCTTTTTGTAGCATACATTCTAACACCCTAAATCTCCCAGAGTTTTGAACTCCCAAACTCCTGAGGTCTCATTATCCATTAGGTCAAACAACCGTGCCCCAGGGGGTGACATGTGGCAAAAGGTAGAGATGACACATGGCCCTATTAATGGAAGACATGTTTCATGTTCCAATTGGCATATGAGGTATGTAAAAAAAATAAATCAAGGTGACACATGGCATGTCGAACATGGGTCCACATCACCCTAGGTGATGTCAGTGTGCCACATCACTTTGGACAGATAGCCTCTGGAAGCCTCTAACCTCTCTACCTACAAAATCACCCAGAGCTCCGAAGCCCGGACTCCTGCTAGTGACCTCACAACACCCCTTCTATCCTACGGTCGAGATGTGTCCACGTAGACCCATAGATCTATAGCCTTCATTGCTTCACAACTTCGATGTTCAGGGGTTCCGTTGTGTAATATCCTCTTTACTCCCAGAGTGGTCAACGTCAGGATGACCATAGTCTATATCCAACAGTCAAGAGAGATCCCGATACGTCCTTGGATCTACGGTCCTCGTCACTTTGCGACGTCGAAATTCATGGGTTCTACCTGTTTAAAAATACCTATCTCCCGGAGTGGTCAACACCAGACTGACCGCAACTTATATCCAATGACCATGAAAGGTCTCGAAGCATCCTTAGATCGAAAACTCTTGTCACTTCACAATTTCGGCGTTCATGGGTTCTACCCGCTTAACACTCCTTTTCATCCAGAGTGGTCAATGCCATACTGACCATGGCTTAGATCCAATGGTCGGGGAAGACCATGAGGATCCTCATATCTACGGCTTGTGTTACTTCACAACCGGTAAGTGGGTTAGGTTTTAACAGTGGGACAGGTCCCATGGTAACGGTTAGGGAAATTTATAGATGTCGATCAACCTCGCTGGTAACTGAACCAATAGGTTACCTTTGGTTGCTTTTGGAGGTTGTAAAGTCATAGAATCTCAGATCTTTGAACTCCTAGAGTTCCAAAGCCAAAATTATTAGCTCCCACTAGGCATAGAGCTGGGTTCCATTTACTTGGTCATATGAGGTTTCCAGACAAGTTCCAACGATACACACCCAAATATTTGCCGTGACTTGGTTAGGGCTGTGGGCATGAGACCTCGGTCACACAAACAAGTGGTTTGAAGGATGCATCCTTTGTCTGCATTCCACGAGCGTTATACCTTCTGAGCTTGCAAATATTTCGAATGAAGTGTGGGAACAATTATTGCGCTTCTCCTATAATTTAGAACTTAGAGAGTTATTAACCTCTACACAACTTGCATAGGCTATGTGCACCCTTGCACTACATCTCTCGAGCTTAACAGACCCTTTTTCCAGAAGAACCAAAACAACTAGAAGTGTAGACATGCATACATGAAACTATGCCTATGGTCAACAAAATCATAGTTTATTTCCTTTAATTTGAGCTGCTACAGGGGCTCAAGTATTTACGTGTACAAATCATGGTCAAACCATATAGTTCCTCACTTACTTAAATACACAACCAAGAAAAATAAAGAAAAACAATCTAATCATCAAACAAGCATGTGCATCCCTGAAACATTCATGGGATATTCAACCTTAATTTACAGTTATAGTTCAGTTTCACAGTGTATGAGAATACTTATCTATTACAAGTTGCATCCATCCAACTGACTGTGGGTGTCCACCTCTCCACCCAACTGTAGGCTAAGAAGAATTCACTCTTATCACTAGGGAACTTTTGCAGTTTATTATAGGTTCTTTCTCTGTCACATCCTCTATTAGGTTTATCAAATGCTCCCTCAACATCAAGTTCGCGACCTTCTGCTCATGTCTTGTTTTCTACAAATTCTCAGAGATCCTTTCTCTTCTTCTCTCCAATAACCAGGACAACTTAATCTTCTAGTTCTTCTTCTTAGCTGGACAGCCTCATGCACTCTTCCTCTTTATATATGCATATCCAGGTCACACGCCCCTTGTGGGATTGGTCTCCTTCTTGTCTGTCTTCGTGTGTATTATTGCATGCCTTTTTCCTCCTCAGGAAGATTCTGGACCCATCCTATTCCTTCTATCAGAAGAAAATCGGGTCAGTCTGGGCCTGCAGGAAAGTTGCACTCTTTGGTAGTTTGGGATGATGGTATTTTGTCTCCTCATCCAAACTCTCCATGCTTCCATTCATGTGGGTAGTTGATTGTTCAACCACTATTCCTTCTTTCATTAACCGATTTTTCCTTGGGGTTGGGATGAGCCTTATTATTTCAACAAGGAGAATTTGGATCATTTTGACATAATGAACCCTCTCTATTGTTTCCTCACTCTTTCCTCTAGTGATATCATGGCCAATACTTCAAGGCTTCACCCCCACAGTCAGTTATTGGAAATCTAAACAATAATGCATTTATATTGTTCCCATGCCATATCATGGTGATCATAATTAATGGTTAATTACAATTTGGGGGAACATGGGTGTTACAAGATTCAAAAGTATAGTCCTTGCAATATTTGTATACTACCACAATCATTTACTCTTCGATAGGGTTTCCATGTCTGGTTCCCATACTGCATAATTTGATCTGTTTAGAATAATAGGATCAATATTTGAATCCTTTTTAGATACCTAGACAAAAACTTTTGTTTCAATAAGTTGCAATCAACAAACCACTGGCCCAGAGTCAATCACACAACAAAGTCGAATTAGCAAGGTTTGCAGATAACAAGTGAGGTTTCAAACCATCAGCTCTAATACCATGTTGGGAAAAGGGGTGGAACCTATAATGAAACAAACAGACAATTATGTAGATAATTGAAGAGGGAATAAAAATTTCGAAGACAGAGGTAGTGTTTAAACACATTGTTACATCACTTAAGCAAAGCACACTGTGATAAAAAAATAACAATGCATATTGGAACTTGATATCTCCATATGATATCACTTTATTGTATGATTGATAGTGACCCAAGTGGTCTTCTATTTATAGCCTCAAGATATAACCAACTTCCATGAAATCGGAAAGATCTTTTCCACATATAACTATTGATTGTTAGAGTTGACTCCACCATATCCACGTTGCATGGTATTCTTGAAAAGGATGCTCGACTTAACCATCCATGCATCCAAACTGTAGTTGATTGATGGGATGGTCGATCCACCGCCCAACTATCTTTGACTATTGGTCAATTTTCCGACCAAAAGGCATGCTGACTACTCGAACAAATGATGTAGAGTTTTTGTCGATCGCCCGACTGACTGTATCTAGATGTAGGTTGACCTTCTGACCGACTAAATCTAGCAGAAGTGTGATGAACCATCAATGCTTGATGTTCCAACAATTTGCATCTCAAAGGATTTGATTCCTCTTGGTGCATGATGGATCCAGAGTTAAGATGGATCTATGATGGTTAATAATAAAACTAAGTATTTAGGTCATACATATAAACTAATAAAAATGAAACAACTCATTAATTTTGAAATTGGAGTAAATCATGAATAAATAACTCAACAATGCTGCCAGTAAATGGAATTCATGTATGAAGGAAATTGATAGAGTATGAGTGAGAACAGGCTTCACATAATGGTGGTTAGGAGTAATGCTGATAAATATATTTGTTCAACCCATCACATGTTTTAACCAGTGAATCATATGATACTATATAAATTTAAAAGAAAGTATTTAAACCCATATGATAACTTGATCACTATTAATGCATCCACATGATATATAATAATGCACTGGAAGGTCAAAACAAACCTTGAAAATAGATAAGGGTTTTTATGAAAATGTCAAATATTTTTTCAAATCCAAATTATGGACTAAGTATATGCATGCCAAGAGTCTTATTCATAGATTTTGATAGGGTTTTGGTGCCCAATGTTGTATCTACAACTAGACCATTTGAAGAGGTGTAGTTTAAGTGTTCTATGTTTTTGACCATTTCCAACAACCATCATCGAAATCCGACGATACAAATGTTGGTGAAATCTTAGTTTTTAGTTGCTTAAATTGCACTTTCGAATGCATAAATGGATTCAACACCCTGAAAAACCCTTGGGGCACTTGGCTAACGCATATTTAATAACTGAAATATGCAATTCCAACAATTTTTGGCCATATTTAAGAGACAATTGACTAGAAAATATCACCGAAAATGGTAAAAAACATAGAATATTTAGATTGCATCATTTGAAGACAAAACTTGCATGAAAAAATAAAAATTCTTATGAAATATTGAACTATGGCCAATGAATATGCATAGTACTGAATGCAAGTAAATGGATGTGGATAAAAAGATGCAAAGAGCATGAACAAAACACACACACACACACACACACACACATCAATATAAGATCCCTCATGAATACATGGCATTCCTTAATTCATACAACCACAAGCAACCAAAGACGAGGAATTATATCTCACTATACATAGAACCTACATTGGAACTAGGTGAATTCTCTTGACTATTGTTCGCTTTGAGGCCTCCAAGTAGGTAAGATCTAACTTCAAACCATGCCGAATATTTTGAACAATATGCCAAGTATTTCATCACCAGTGCCTTTATGAAATTCAAGGGAAGTTATAGTCCCAAGCTCAAACAACCTCCAAGCCGAGGTCGATGGATCATCTCAATAATCCCTATTGATCTCTAGTCACTACTTGGAAAAACATCTTTGTCAAGATTTCCAAGTGAACATCCCCTACACACTTCTTGTTTCTGAATTTTCAAGTTCGACAATCCCCACACCATATTCTAAAAAAGAAGAAGCACCCCATAGTGTAAGTAATCAAAGAACCTATGCCAATGCTCACACAACAAATTGTCACTACCATGCACTAGTCACCATGCTTCACTATATTTTCTTACAGTATATAAAGGCCACCAACATAGACCCAATTCGGCCACAACATGAGTTTGATCTCTAATGATGACCTTTTGACCATGAAACTTTACCACATAATGTATATCCATCACATAAGAAACCAAAAGAAGTTTTTTCCAACCAAAAAATAAAATAAAAATGATTAACTCGAGAACATCACTTGAAGGAATCTGTAAAGAGATGGATCCTGTTGTTCCATAGTCTGTACTTAAGGCTTATAAAGTACAGTTTCTAGGCATCCGAAAGTGAGTAAAGTGTAAAAAGGGGAATAATCAACCTTCGGGAAAGGAAGCTAAGGCTGATTTTCAGGTTGTCGTTGTCTCGCTTCCAACTGTTCCTGGATGTTTATATCCCATTCAATCGCGGCCCATGAACGTTCAAGTTCTACCCGGGTAGTGGATGTCTTAAGTATGGTATCAAAAAGGTTCAAAGTGATATGGGTTTGGTTCGACAAGATGGGTTCAATATTGGGCTGTCTTGCAACGGGGACAGTCATAGAGGAATAGGAAAATTAAAGGAGAGTTTGAGGTTTTGATCATATAAAAGAGAACTTTTGAATCCGATATTGAAGATAAAGTGCAAACCAAAGGCCTTTTCCCGTAACTGAGTTATCTTTAAAATAAATGGTGTGTGAAATGTGAGAAAAACATTAAGCTGTCTATAATGCGAGGCTCCTATCAAGGGAGAATCTCACCCTATAAATAGAAGAAGAAAAAAATTGAGAAGAAATATGACAAAGCATCAAATATGAAGATATAAAAAGTTCATAGGTCTTGTACCTGCTAATAGATGATACATAGGAAAAGATGTAAATGATATAGACGACTAAAAAATGATCACCATAGTAGAGGTTTTACTAAATTTTAGTGAAACATTCATCAGACATATATATGTGAACTGAAATTGAATATGAAATTACAGAGGAAACAAACTCATAACACAGTCTTGACGGAATCAGGAGTCTTCGAATTGCTTTGTATTAATTTCCAAAAGGAGAGAGTCTCTATTACAATCGACCAAAAAGGTCTAGCCCTTTTGTCTTTCTTCTAATTTCATATTTATACAAACTTCTACATGCTATAATTTCAATCGTTCTAGGAGTTTTTTCGGTTACAAAAAAGGAGATTAAATGTTTCAATTCTTTGTCTCTGTCCTTCTTTCGGGCAAATGGAACACCTTCCTTTCTTTTCTCTTCAAGTTCTAAAAATAGAACAAGCAGACACTTGCCATTATTTGATACCGGAAACCTGCCCCTTCGCATGCTCGGTGCAATTGATGCACCTCTCCACCAACTGGGCTATCAACCTGGAAGGTTCTGCTTGATTATTTGCCTCAAAAGTGTAACAATATTTCACTAATTGTGGAAAATTTCCTTCTACCTATCGGTCTTCGGCGCTGATAGAACATAAATGTACACTTGGTTTTATTATCCATTTATCTACTTGGACTATATACATCTGGGTTATCTGTGATATTTCAACCAACTCTCTAGCTCGATTTCCTTTTGATCGGTTGCCCTAGCTAGCTCTATACCTATGTTCGCCTGATCTCTAGTGGCTGCTTCTGCTGTAGCCAGCTTATCCTCCAAATTTTTTATCAAGCAGTTCTTCCCCTTCAACTGTTCTTTTAGGGACTCGACAAAATATTGGTTGGCTGTAGCGAAAGCCCCTAACGTCCCTGCTATCTGAGTTGAAAATTCCTCTTTTTTCATGGCTCTCCCATCAGCAAGGATTTTAAATTTCTTGGTTGTCGTGCCTACTTCTTGATAAAGTTCTTGTTTCACAACAACCTTTCTCTTCTTATCAAAGAAAAAATTGTTCGGAGGGAACTCTTCCACAGTTATGGGCATTAATTCTTCGCCGAAAATCCATCCTGCATCTGGGATCCCTTTTGTGGACTATAGGGGAGTAATAGAAACGATGGGGCTGTCAATCTGCTTAGATGATTTTGTATTTGGTGGCCAAGTTGTCCCTCTCACTATCACTAGAATCATCTAAACAGTTCACCAATTCGGATTGCAGAATCTCGAACACGTATGGCCAGGTTCTAACAGAATCAATACTTCGGGGGGAAGTATCAAAAACAGTGTTTGAGCCTTGCCCTGAACTCTCAAGAATCACCTTGGAAGCTTTTCATGGGGCCATGATAGAGGTCTCTGACTTATCTGTCTTGTAGTAAACATGTGTATACATACAGAAAATAGCCTGATGAGAAAAGCTTCTTTGCGCAAGATATAAATGAAATTTGAAACAATGAGAGAAAGAACTCTATATCTTAACCATTTAAAACCCCGACGTCCTTATGAGCAGAATGCTCAAATCATTTTTAGAGAAAGATTTAGCAATAAAAACAATATCCTTACTTGTCATTTCACCTCATTTCAAATAAATGCCATAAATTTTGATGGGTCGTGGCACAAGTTGGCACAAAAACATTTAAATTTAACCCGTAGACGATGCGTGTTAATATTTGTATTAATTCACTGATTAATCTAGCTTAACTTCTTTAATTATGTTTTCTTTATCTTTAATCACCCTTTTCGGTGTTCATCGTATCAGGAGATTTCACTCCTATCCTTCGAGCCCCTAAAACCCGAGATCGCGATGACGTGATCTATTTAAGCAAAAACTTGATCCAGATTAAGTGTTTAATTAATCAGTGTTTAAATAATATCGTGATTTCGCGACTCGGGGCTACGAAGGTATAGTTTCATGGAAGGGTGAATGTCGAGTCACGAAACCCCGACATTGTTTAACTACGGTTTAAAACGACTTACCCTTGACGCTAACCCAGGTGACTTTTGAAACTATCTCGCAACTTCGCCTATCGGAGTTATGACGGTAAGAATTTTGGGGAGAGAGATCGTCGAGATGTGAGATCCCGACAGCACTTAACTAAGGTTTAAGGAACTTTACTCTCGGCGCTAACCTGGGTAATCTTTCAAGGTTGTTTCATGACTTCATGCATCAGGGCTTCGAAACCTTATGACTTGTAACTCCCGAAGCGCGATATCCCGAGGTATATAAAAGAGAAAAAACTCTTTTAACGGTTAAATGGAAATGTCTTAGGAGTACAATGACCATCGTCACTTCGCATATCAAGACTACTGATATTTTCAGTGGGTAGAGGTCATGAAGTAAAAGAAAACTTAAAGGCCAACCTTTGATTTTAATAATTACATTTAAAACAGTTGAGAAAGGCGGCTCCAACATAGGCTTCAACTAGGGATCCCGTCTTCCTGCGAGATGGGAAGAACAGTAGACCACGTTCCTGTATTGGGTAAATGGAGTCTTTGGTTTTACTTCTGCGAAACTTGCTTAAGGAAAGGGGATACAAAGGGAAGAAGATATTTTGTCTTTTACTTTTGAAAATATTTTCAACACTCAAATGCATTTCAAACTCAGCTGCAGTCCCTTTCACAACTTTCTCTTCCTCGTTACTGAATTCAAGTTTGCCTTAAGACAATCAAAACAGTCCTAGGAAATCCAACAGATCTTGTGGCTTTTGGCTTGCATCAAACGAAGTTTATTACATGTTTTTAATCGGGGAGCCCTGTCTTAACTTAGGATGTAGATCCGGTTTCGAGAAAGTTGATTACCAGAGTAGAGTGAGATTCACATATGATAGCCTTACAGATATCTCAGATATTGCTTCACTGCCAACGAGCCTGTTCAGTACCCCGGTGAAGTTATCTGGCCCTTTTTACTAAATTTCCTTTCACCACTTCGAAATATATTTATGCATTTAAATGCTGAGATGAGGGAAATCATTTCTGAATTTCCTTTCATCGTCTCTTTGGACTAGATGGGGGCAATCAAATATGAATTTCCTTTCACCATATGTCTTATAATTTACTTTTTAGAACACGAAGTGGGGGCAATCAGTTTGTATGAGGGATGATATCTGTGTAATATTTGCAGTGGAGGTCTATCAACTTGCTTTGATTACTCGGTACCAACCTTCCATTAACTTTCAAAACACCTTAGCCCGCAGGGAAAATGGGAAATATTACTTTTAGGGGTCTTCCTTCGAGCAAGCCTCAATCCTTCAAAAACTATTAAAAAACCTAGAAGAGTCAGGATCAACCTTTGCATAACTTTGTTTAGTAAGAGACTGAGTGGTTGTGAAGACTGGCTTTCTTTCTGAAATCTACTTTATAGCTTCCAAAGCTAAAACATAATCTCTTCTCCCTATGTATGGAACCCAGAAAGAAGCTTGCTTTTTTGAGAAGGTAAAACTGAAGACAGAAAAAAGGGGGATGGAGAGAATTCTGGGATTCGAAACACATGGATTATGGACTAAAACCGGCTTTTGGGACCCTTTTCCAAAGATGCTTTGCTCTCATTGCTTATTTTAATTACCCCCTATCTTTGTCTAGGTGAAATTATTAGGACCCAGAGTAAGGAATCGTTCTTTTAATTACCAGTCAAGCGAAAGCATTATATTTATGAGATCATTACGGCGCCTTGGAGACCTTCATTTAAAAAATAAAATTCTCAGGAATTTGTACCTTTGCCTTACCATTTTAAAATAACAGAAAACCTTTTCTATCACCTGCTTTCGGTGAATTTATTCTCCGATATATGACTTTCCTTTTACTCCTTTCAATCGTTTGGGCTACAAGCCAAAATCTTGCAAACATGAAGAGTATCAATTTTATTTTTTTTAAGAGCTGAATGCATTTGAAAATTTCGCATCTCTACTTCTACAAAAATCAATGACCTAATTAATTAGTGGTGAAAGTAAACTTACCAAAGAGAAATTATGAAATAGAAAGAAAACACAAACCGATATGTACAATGGAAATTTTTTGGGAACCAATTACTGCATATAGTGTTTTAAATAACGCCCATTGACAGGGGCGTTGAAGATTTTACCATCCAGATTTTCCAATAGAAACGAATTTTTTCCTTCAGGAGTTGCGACTTTGAATGGTTCGTACCAGATATGATCAAATTTACCGTGTTTTGCCGAGTCTTCCTTCCTAGCATCCCATTTCAAGACCAAATCGCACGGGAGAAACTCTCTGTCTTTTGCCTTACGATCGAATAACGTTTTCATGTCGTCTTGGTATTTCTGTAACCTTTCATCTACTTCGACCCTATGCTGTTGGACCTCAATCAACTAGTTTATCCTTCTTATGACATGATTTGGTTTTTCTTTCTCATCTTGCCAAAGTTTCATTACAGGAAGTGCTAGATTTATGGGTAATACCACATCGGTCCTGTACACCATTTGGAAAGGAGAAGTGCCAATAGATTTTTTCGTGCCTATCCGATTCGCCCATAAAGCGTATTTCAAATGCACGTGCCAAGATTTTTTGTTCTTGTTCAACACTTTCTTAATTACATTGATCAGATTTTTTTTTGAAGACTCGACTAGTCCATTTCCTTGGGGGTAATACACCGTGGAATGGCCGAGCACGATATTGTATTTTTGGCAAAAACTGATCATAGCCATAGATTTAAAAGCCTAGGCATTATCTGTGACTATCTTTCGGGGGCAGCCGAATCTAGACAAAATGTTGTCTTCCAGGAGGTCTATTACCACCGAATCTGTTGCCCTTCTGGTTGGAATAGCCTCCACCCATTTAGTGAAGTAATCTGTGGCAGTCAGGATCCATTTGTGTTGAGCGCTAGAATGGGGGTTAATTTCACCTATAAAATCTAGTCCCCATTGTTGAAAAGAGGCCTCCGTTTTTACCGGAACCAATGGTAGCGTTGGGAGTTTATGCTTGCCTGTGAACAATTGGCAAGGGTTACAGGCCCTGAATTTGGCATTTACGTCTGAGAAATGTTTTGGCCAATAATACCCTTCCCTCAGGATATTATAAGCTATCGCCCTCCAAGCGTGATGTCCCCCACACACTCCTTCGTGAAATTCTCTTATGACCCTCTCTATCTCTGACTCGATTAGACAAACCAACATGAAACCAAGTGGGTCCTTCCAATACAACCGAATTTCAGATAGACAGTACTTGACCGCATGCAATTTTAGCGTTCTGGCTTTGGATGGCGATAAGTCACTCGGGCATTTCAAGGTTAGCAGGTATGACACTATGTCTTTATACCAATCTGATGAGGCAAAATTCTCTTCGATTCTGATTGCACTTGTTTTCTCATCGAGCTTGTTCATGTCCATACCCTCTTCACATCCTTGTAGGCCATTTATACCGAGGGCTCTAAAATTTGATTCGGCTAAGAGCTTAGCCAAGCCTTGACCCTTTATTAGTCTTGTAGGTTTTATCTCCAGGTTGAATTCCTGAATTTTGGCAAGCCACCGTCCCCTTTTTCCATCACTGTTGGACTTAACCAAAATATCCTTTACGAAACTGGTAGGTACGTACACAATTATCTTGGAATGTAACACATAGGTTTGGAAAGCCTTCAACGCCTTTACCATAGCATACACTTTTTTTTCCAATATATCGTATCTAAGTTCCATGTCTCTAAGAATTTTACTAAAAAAGGCTATCGGCTGCTCGAAACCTTCGTCATTTTTCTGGAGGAGTACCGTGACAAGTGTGTGTTTAGAGGTGAACAAAAAAATAAGAAAATCCTTTAGATAATCAGGGCTTGCTAGTACGGGTGCCTCACTTATGACTTTCTTGATGTGTGCAAATGATGATTTGGCTTCTACTGTCCATTTCATTTCATTGTTCTTCTTTAGCATATCTATGATCAATTTCACGATTTTAGCAAAGTTTGGGATAAATCTCCTCAAAAAAATTATTTTTCCTAAAAATGACTGAATTTCTTTTACATTCCTAGGAATATTTATAGTGTCTATAGCCTCAACTCTCTTAGGATCAATTTTAATTCCGTCTCGAGATACAATATGGCCCAACATTTTACCTTCTTGCATGGAAAAGTGAGACTTTTTGGGGTTTAAAGACAGACCAAACCTGCGACATTTCTCAAACGTCTGCTTGAGATGTATCGGATGATCTTCATCAGATTTAGAAAAAACAGTTAGATCATCAAGATAAACAACCACAAATTTGTCCCTTTCACCGATGAAAGCGATATCCATAGCACATTGGAAGGTGGCACCCACATTCATTAGACCAAAAGGCATCTTATCATACATGAATGTACCCCAAGGGGTAGTGAAGGCTGTTTTTTCTTTATCATGTTCATTTACGGCAATTTGATTGTACCCAGAGAACCCATCGATCATCGACATCCTATTTGCCCCAACTACCTTTTCTAATACATGATCCATTTTGGGTAGAGGGTAGTTGTCTTTGAGGGAGGACTTATTTAGATTTCTAAAATCAACACACAGTCTAATCTCCCTGCTCTTCTTTCTAACCAGGACCAGGTTTGCTACCCAATCGGAGTATGTCAGTGGTACAATTATTTTTGCATCCAAGAGATTTTTAAATTCCCTTTCGACCACGGGCAATAAGATAGGGTTGATTTGTCTAAGTTTTTGTCTAAAGGGTTTGACACCAAGCTTCAGGGGTATCTTATGTTCGATCACAATGGTGTCATAGGTTCTCAGTTCTTCATAAGACCAAGCAAAAACGTCTTTATACCGCACGAGTAAGTCTTATACTGGCTTTTTACCTCAGGAGGAAGGTACTTTGATATTTTTACCATCCTAGGCTCCTCTTTGGTCCCTACATCGCAGTCTTCAACCTCTTCTGGTTGGGGTTGCAGAGTGGATTTTAAGGGCATATCGTTCTGATCGAATAGTCTCTCCAGGGGGATTAGTCCCTTTGGAATCTGATTGTTCTTCAAAACCAACATGCGATGGTTAGAAATTTTTTCTCGGAACTCCTGAGGCTCCTCTCCCTCTTGCATAATCCAGGTATGATCATTTTGGTCCTCCTAGTCAATGTGGGTTTCGGAGAAATCACCCACCATTTCCAGGAACTTTCTGATCTGTTTGTCATCCTCGAAAACCTACCAGTGTTGTATGTTGTTTGGTATGGATGGTCTGTGACTTACCTCTATGTAGTACTTTAATTTGAAAGCGGTGGGGGGTACGGAAGTTGAAGCTGCTTTGGCCAGTGAATCGACTTGCTGGTTTTCGGCCCATGGGATGAAATGAACCTTTACCGATGAATTTTTTTTTCCATAAGATCCCAGGCACAATTTCTGTAAGATCTCAATCTTGGGTTTTTGGTCTGGTATTGCCAATTTATCTGTTTCACTATCAACTCTGCATCTCCGTAAACTTCCAGGTTCTTTATGTTCAACTTCCTGGCAGCTTCCAACCCCAAGACTAAGGATTCATACTCACAAACGTTATTAGTGTAGTCTATATCCCACTGAAGCCTGTAAGAGAAAGGGATAACAAATTTGTTTTCAGGTGCCACAAAAAGTACTCCTGCACCTGCTCCTTCACATGACAGGGCACCGTCAAAATACATTTTCCAAATCCCAGTGTTATGCATATTTTCGTATACCTTTCCTGATTCATTTTTATCTAAGTAATTCTCTTCTGCACAACTATTTACATCATCATCAAAAGACAGAATACAATTTCCTAGATCTTGATCGACAATATAAACAAGATAATTGTTAGGATTCTGAGGGTCGCTCACTGTGTAGGCTAGCCTTGTTTCCCTGTATAGCCGAGTAAGTTGTCCACCAAACATAGGAATCATGGCGTAGGTCATGTCTAGTTGAAGAGACCCACCAAGTTTGTCCCCCCATGACCTAGATAGCAGTAAGCCATACTTCAGGGGTATATCGACAATAACTACGTCCACCAGGACACTTTTAACCGGGACATGTGCAATAGTGACTACTAAATCTTTTATCATACCCATGCACTTAAATCTTCTTGAATTGAAAGAGTAGAGATCTCCATAAGGCCTAGTAATCTCAAGGCCTAGTCTATCCATAATAGTTTTGGGCATCACATTATGTGAGGCCCCAGAGTCTAGCATGCAGTTGATCATGCACATTCAAGGTGATATAGAAGGGAGCGACGGTGTCTCTGGCACCCTCAAAATGTGGACCAAAAGTGATATTGGTCTTATCATCTTCCAAGTTTATCACATTAGAGTGACTTTCTAGATCCGAAAAACCTATCACTTTGGTCATCTACTTTCTATATATAGGATTCTTTGCTAATTCCACCAGAGGGATTGGTATTTTTATCTTATTTATCTCATTTTCGAGGCTGAACCCTCCACTACCTCTGTCCGTTTCTTTGGTTGAAACCCCTGACTCCTTCTTTTCTAATTTATTTGTTTGTGTTGATTTATCACCCTTGAGTTTCTTTATCGGTGTATGTGTTTCGGCTGTCTTGGTTTCCTTTGTTTGGGTCTCAACTTCCTTTGCTTTGGGATCTAGCGAGTCTGCCCCTTTCATTTTGCTATTATATGTCTCAGTCTCTTTTGGGGCGGGCTCATATACTTTACCTCTAGGGAGAATTTTCTTGTGTTGAGGAATTGACGCAGGTTTATTTTTAGACCTCAGGTTATACCTAGGTTGGATCTCAGCCATTACAGAATCGGTTGTTTCTTGACATACAACGAAATCTGTGTTGTTTAAGTCATCATCTTTATTTGACGGTTGCTGTGTGTTTAAGGACTTCTCATAATATTCTTTAGTTACATAAGGCTGAGTGCAGTCGTCACCCAAATTTGTCACATCTTCTTCCAGACCCTCGAAATCTTCTAGGTCATTTCCTCCTATAAAATTTTCATTTTTTAAAGGGGTTTGAATTTTCTGGTCTTCATTTTTAATCTGTCTTTGTTGATTTTGAGGATTGGGGTTTCTTCTGAATTCTCTCTTAACGAAAGGATCAACCTTGGATTGGTCTAGTTCCATTTTGGAAATCTTATTCAACAACTCCTTAATTATCCTAGCCATATCATCCATTTTATCGTCTGTGGATCTATTAGACCCTGAAGGTCCCGCTTGTTCCCTAAAACATTTGGTTTCTCGGTTTCCCATTTCTACCTTGGTTTTCAACTTGCCAGAAGCCATCATGTTAGATTCGATTTCCATGGCATCATCTTGCATTCGGGTTAAGGTAGCCCCTCTCCTTTCTCTTAAAATAAGGGAAAAATTGGGTTCGAAGGCCCCTGTGAAGGTTACCTTGGCTGCAGGTTGGGAAGGTTTAACTTTGGCTGGGATCTTATTATACAACTTGTTAAATCTTTGAATGAATTCCATAACTGTTTTTGAATTCTTTTTCTTTAAAGACCCGAACTCGATCAAATAATACAAATGGTCTTTCCTTTCGCCCCATTGTCTCAGAAAGGAGTCTTCTAGGGCGTCATAAGATAATATTGATCCTGCGGGTAGGATTCTAAACCAGGTTCGTACCTGTCCTTTGAAAGTATGAACAAACAACCTCGAATATATGTCTTCGTGCTCAAGCCCTAGGATATCTGTGCACTGATCAAAGAAGTTTATATGTTCGGCTGCGGTCAAGTCTCCTTCCCCTGTAAATTTAGGTAACTTTTTTATGTAGTTTTCAGGAAGGTCATGAAGAGGGATGGGTAGGACCAGAGGCGCATATCTCGCAACCACTTTAGCAAAAACTCTGGGAGGCAGGGGAGGCCCTTGGCCCCCCACTCCTCCTCTTGGAGCCCCTCCACCTCCTCCTAAAATCTCTCCACCTCCCCCTCTGGAGGTCGCCATCGGTACTATTGGATAGGAAAGTGGTGCGTTATAAAGAGGGTTCTGGAACACTAAAAGTGAATCTTTAGCTTCTTCGAGAGACGAAAAAACTGAAGAAGGGTGAAAAGGGATGTGAGGGCTTGGCTCCTCGGATTTACAAGAGATATAATCGAGGGAACCCATGGGTGTGGAATATGATTATATGGTATACTCCTTGAGACTTGGTGAGGTTGTGAAATCTAACTGAAGATTCGGCGGGATATTGATCTCTGATAAATTCAATGCGGGGTTTTTACCTTTGTGTACGCCAAAGGTTGTCAGAGGGATTTCACTTTTAACTTCAGAGAGAAATAAGGTTCGATTGATGGTTTCGGGAGGGGAACTGTGTGAATTTGAAGGTTCAAAAGAACTCTTGGTCTTGGATTGTGGGTACTTAAGCTGGTAAACTGCAGTAGTTGGCTTAAGGGAACCTCTTGTTTTTAGTATTTTTTTGGGATCGAAAACGGGCGTGGTCTGTTTACCATCCGGGTTTTGTCTGGTGTTCCTTCGACCAGATGCCAGCTTATTTAAACATACAGTCACCAAGTGAAAGATAATAAAAGCCTTTAGAAGGTTTTCACTCTTTGTTCACTATCAAAGGGAGAAACTTGCAAAAATGTCGTTCTTCCCAGGGAAAAGGTTTCGTAACTTCGCTCCCCGGCAACGACGCCAGAAAGATGTTGTTCCAGAGTCTGTACTTAAGGCTTAGAAAGTACAGTGTCTAGGCATCCAAAAGTGAGTAAAGGGTAAAAAGGGGAAGAATCAACCTTCGAGAAAGGAAGCTAAGGCTGATTTCTAGGTTGTCACTGTCTCGCTTCCAACTATTCCTGGATGTTTATATCCCATTCAATCGTGGCCCATGAATGTTCAAGTTCTACCTGGGTAGTGGCTATCTTAAGTATGGTATCGAAAAGGTTCAAAGCGATATGGGTTTGGTCCGACAAGATGGGTTCAATATTGGGCTGTCTTGCAATGGGGACAGTCATAGAGGAACAAGAAAATTAAAGGAGAGTTCGAGGTTTTTGATGCTGTATCAATTTGATCGTATAAAAGAGAACTTTTGAATTCGATATTAAAGATAAAGTGAAAACCAAAGACCTTTTCCCGTAACTGAGTTATCTTTAAAATAAATGGTGTGTGAAATGTGAGAAAAACATTAAGCTCTCTATAATGCGAGGCTCCTATCAAGGGATAATCTCACCCTATAAACATAAGAAGAAAAAAGATGAGAACAAATCTGACGAAGCATAAAATATGAAGATATAAAAAGTTCACAGGTCTTGTACCTACTAATAGCTGATACAAAGCAAAAGCTATAAACGATATAAACGACTAAAAATTGATCACCACAATAGAGGTTTTACTAAATTGTAGTGAAACATTCATCAGACATATATATGCGAACTGAAATTGAATATGAAATTACAGAGGAAACAAAATCATAACACAGTCTTGACGGAATCAGGAGTCTTTGGATTGCTTTGTATTAATTTCCAAAAAGAGAGAGTCTCTATTACACTCGACCAAAAACGTCCATCCCTTTTGTCTTTCTTCTAATTTCATATTTATACAAACTTCTACATGCTATAATTTCAATCATTCGAGGAGTTTTTTCGGTTACAAAAAAGGAGATTAAACATTTCAATTCTTTGTCTCTGTCCTTCTTTCGGGAAAATGGAACACCTTCCTTTCTTTTCTCTTCGAGTTCTAAAAATAGAACAGGTAGACACTTGTCATTATTTGATACCGGAAACCTGCCCCTTCGCATGCTCGATGCAATTGATGCACCTCTCCACCAACTGGGCTATCAACCTGGAAGGTTATGCTTGATTATTTGCCTCAAAAGTGTAACAATCTTTCACTAATTGTGGCAACTTTCCTTCTACCTATCGGTCTTTGGCGCTGATAGAACATAAATGTACACTTGGTTTTATTAGCCATTTATCTACTTGGACTATATCCTTCTGGGTTATCTGTGATATTTCATCCAACTCTCTTCCCTCATTCTCCTTGATATTGAGCAGGTGCTTGGCTATATTAATCTGGCCCAGTGTTTCCGTGTTGTTTTCACTATCGAAATCCAACAAACTCCCAACTATGAAGCCAAATGTTTCTTCATAAAAGTTCCTTATCTCTTTAGCTCTTTGTCTGCCTTATGAAATGTTATGCTCCCATGCCTTCAGCAAGATGTTACCTCAAGTCTGCTCTGGGATAGAAAGCCTGGAACTACTTCCTATTTCCCTTTTTGTCGTGGCTATAACAGCCTCTTGGAAAACAACCTGAGCCACCCCAACTTCTTTTTCTCTAAAGGATATGTTTTCTAGTGCTTGATCAATGAGTTGGCAGTAGTTTTGAATAGTTTCCACTTTAGCAAGTAAATCTTGTTGAGCTGCCAACACTCTTTTTCAGATTTCTATGGCTTGGGATTGGAACATCCCGATATCTATCATTTGGCCTTCGGTGAAAATTTAATTTATCCTGTAACTGCACTATCAATTCTCCTTGCTGGATTATCTGTGATTGGCTGGTCCAAGCCATCTATTGTGTCTGTTCGAGATCATATTTGAGCTGCTCGATTTCCTTTTGATCGGTTGCCCTAGCTAGCTCTATACCTGTGTTCACCTAATCTCTAGCGGCTGCTTCTACTGTAGCCAGCTTATCCTCCAAAGTTTTGATCAAGCGGTTCTTCTGCTTCAACTATTCTTTTAGGGACTTGACAGAATATTGGTTGGCTGTAGAGAAAGCCCCCAACGTCCCTGCTATCTGAGTTGCAAATTCCTCTTTTTTCATGGCTCTCCCATTAGCAAGGATTTTAAATTTCTTGGCTGCCGTGCCTACTTCTTGATAAAGTTCTTGTTTCACAATGACCTTTCTCTTATTATCGAAGAAAAATTCGTTCAGAGGCAACTCTTCCACAGTTATGGGAGTTAGTTCTTCACTGAAAATCCATCCTGCATCTGGGATCTATTTTGTGGACTGTAGGGGAGTATCAGAAACGATGGGGCTGCCGATTTGCTTGGATGATTTTGTATTTGGTGGCCAAGTTGTCCCTCTCATTATCACTAGAATCATCTGAACAGTTCACCAATTCGGACTGTAGAACCTCAGAGATGTATGACCAGTTTCTGACAGAATCAATACTTTGGGGTGAAGTATCAGAAACAATATTTGAGCCTTGCCCCGAACTCTCAGCAATCACCTTGGACGCTTTTCGTGGGGCCATGATAGAGGAATCTGACTTATCTCTCTTGTAGTAAAAATGTGTATACATACAAAAATTAGCCTGATGAGAAAAGCTTCTTTGCGCAAGATAGAAATGAAATTTGAAACAATGAAAGAAAGAACTCTATATCTCGACCATTTAAAACCTTGACGTCCTTATGAGAAAAACGGTCAAATCATTTTTAGAGAAAGATTTAGAAATAAAAACAATATCCTTACCTGTCATTTCACCTCATTTCAAATAAATGCCATAAATTTTGACGGGTCGTGACACAAGTTGGCTCAAAAACATTTAAATTTAACCCGTAGACGATGCGTGTTAATATTTGTATTAATTCACTGATTAATCTAGCTTAAATTCTTTAATTAGGTTTTATTTAACTTTAATCACCCTTTTTGGTGTTCGCTGTATCGGGAGATTTCACTCCTATCCTTCGAGCCCCTAAAACCCAAGTTTGTGATGACACAATATATTTAAGAAAAAACTTGATCCAGATTAAGTGTTTAATTAATCAGTGTTTAAATAATATCGTGATTTCACAACTCGACATTCACCCTTCCAAGACATTGTTTAACTACGGTTTAAAACGAATTACCCTTGACGCTAACCCAGGTGACTTTTGAAACTATCTCACAACTTCGCCTATCGGAGTTATGACAGTAAGACTTTTGGGGAAAGCAATCGCCAAGACGCGAGATCCCGACAACACTTAACTAAGGTTTAAGGAACTTTACTCTCGGTGCTAACCTGGGTAAGATTTCAAGGTTGTTTCGTGACTTCGTGCATCAGGGCTTGGAAGCCTTATGACTTGTAACTCCCAAAGCGTGATATCACGAGGTATATAAAAGCGAAAAAACTCGTTTAACGGTTAAATGGCAATGGCTTAAGAGTACAACGGCCATCGCCACTTCACATATCAGGACTACTGATATTTTCAGTGGGTAGAGGTCATGAAGTAAAAGACAACTTAAAGGCCAACCTTTGATTTTAAGAATTACATTTCAAACAGTTGAGAAAGGTGGCTCCAACAGATCCCAACCCCTTCAAAGGGTAAGTGGCATCATCACCAAAATACACTTGAATTCCTCCCTCTTAGTCTAAAAACCTGATAAAGATCTTTCGGTCATAAGTCATATGTCTTGAAGCACCATTATACACATACCATCTAACACTGGACATAATGTTGGTCGAAAGACAAGAGACCATGGAGAAGGTGGTCTCAAGATTGGATGCTAATTCGTCCACTTCAGTAACATTATGAATACTCCTTACTATATATTTCTACTTCTTTGCCTTCCCTTTCTTATTCTCTAATGATTGGTTGGCATAATGTCCTTTTTTATGACACTTGAAACATTTCACATGACTTAGATCCTTTTTACCTTGGTTTGAAGACTTATCTATCTTACCCTTCTTGCGTACCTATTTCTTACCCCCCTTCCTCATCATCCCTATGAGGGAAAGGTCTTCTAATTCACCTTCATTACCTGAATTAGATGCAACCTTTTCTCTTCTTGGACAAAGTCATTCCAAAGATTTCCAAATAAGGGCATATTCTCATGAGCACTAATACACTAGACAAAGAGTTTCCAACATGGAGAAACCCATTCAAAGTAATGAGAACTAAATCCTCATCTCCAAAATTCACCCCTATTGAAAAAAATTGATCTCTCAATTTTATGATATTCATCAAGTAACCATTTGTTGGACACACCGACCACACTGAGAGGGGTGGGGGGGTGAATCAGTGTAGGGGTCTTTTTACTCCTTTACAAAAACACCTTAGTTAGAAATCACCATTTACTCACCATTCTTTACTTTCATTTAGAACAAGTTGTATGTAAACATATCTTCAACTACAAGTATCATAAATAAGCCATCACCACAAGGAACACAAGATATATGTATAATTTTATTTTATATTATAGACTACAATCCTTGGGAGTTTTTCAGCAATGTTAAGAACCAAATATCAATATAGCATAGAAAAACCTCAAAAAAAGTACTCAATGCCTTGAAAAAGAGATAATTTCAGATAATAAGCCTCTTCGAGGGGGAAACCTCCTTTTACCCCACTTAAATGTTCAAGTACAAGATG